>OY751492.1:4386554-4599422 GCA_963565915.1 Entoloma clypeatum
CAGGCATTGTTGGTTGGCAACGATGGTACTAGGAGGGAGAGAGGACGATTTAATGGGAGAGGTTTTACTAGAGCATCCACGAAAGCGGTAGACAACAACCTACAGAGGTTGGCAGATATCGACTTGCAACGTTGACGGAGCGGTGATGTTTAGAGGAGGGCGCAGCAGTAGAAAAGAAGAGGCTTTTCTGAAATGGTTGGAGTCGAGAGTCCAGACTTAAAGGCTGTGGGCTCTTTGGTATCTGATCTTGCCCTTGCTGCGGGATATCTTTCCCACGACTTGATCATGTTCGCGACGTTCAATTCGAGCCATCAAAAACTAGGGTTGAAAATCCGATGGGCTTCTCACGTCAAGTGGGCCAAGTACTTACACCAGCGGAGAAACACCATACTGAGATATTTGCGTTTACATCACGGGAAGGTTTGGAGCCTGTTGAAGCGAGAACGACTGCAAATGTTGAGTCGATGCAGCTGTTAGCATTCATGCTACACATTGGTCAAGCTTGAGAAAAAGGGAGTGACGAATTTTGCGACAGACTTGGACATAATCAACCCTCAATTTTCCGGCATTCCAAACTTGCAATTTCCTATGTTGAACCCAAGAAGACGATGTTGGTGTTCACAAAATGTCGATCTTGGAATTTGGCCGCAACTTCTACGGGTTTCGGAGGTAAGAGTCACATGGACCGATCCATAGACATGCGCTTACTGGTAGGAAATATAAACGCGACATGAACGGGCCATACTGAGTGGCTTCCTGATGGATGGGGATGGAAACAGACGTTTCATTGACCGACTGATACAAAAAGATGAGATGTCAAGTCTGAATTCTAAATGGATATCGACAGCACAATACCAAGAAATGAGCGGAATTCAGCACTCTCAAGGCTCAATGGACAACCTTGCCGATGGTTCCGACTGGTCCCATGGTTCTCAATTTTCTCTTTCGCGCGAAGCTGCCAGGGTCAGGTATCGAGGGGTGTTCTCCATTGTAGGAACAGAAGCATGGGCCCGCGTGACGATGCTGAAGTTTGCCCAACACGGAGGCAGCAAGGAACGCGAGCGCGCGAGTGATGAGGTTGGCGGCAGATATAGTCCCCCCAATCCCCAGATAACGTCGAGCGTGATGCAATGGAAGGCCTAGGCGTTCTCCACCTTCAAATTCGCAAGCCTCCATTCGCGGGCCTTGTGTTCCTGCAGTTGTACGTTCTAAAAAGAAAAACTATTACTGCGTAGTAGTTCTACTAGAAGACGAAGCACAATAATTACCTGCATCACAAGCACCCCGATCCAAAGTTTCAAACCCTTGACAAAGATCTTCATTCCGATCGATTGTTACAACACCCACGAAAGCTTGTTGTTCCAGCAAGACAGTTCCCAGAAAGTGGTGTCTTGGCCGCTGCTGTCCGCAGAGGTTGGACAGCGGCAGCAGCAGGGTTGTTTTTCTTCCAATCAGATCATGTCCCCCGTTGTGAACAACTTGGGGCACTGTTGCATAGTACCAGTCAGTTGACCAACCATGAACACCTCGATTTAGTAATCTCGTGACCTTGTTGATAACATTGTCCCACATTGCCGTTCATCTCCACTGGTCAGCAGTGGTGTCGGCGACCTCGCGCGCGGCTGGTTAAAGAAGCTGCCATTCCAATCGGACATTTTTCATTCCAGGATACTGGGTTCGTTATCCTTTTTCCCTCCTCAACGACGGAATCAGCGTTGCTGACACCAGTGGCCGTATTCGTTACTTACTGTTTCGATGCGGCGATCTCTTTCCCCATAGGTCAGCTTAGGTCCCACCTGGTTCAATATAATGTCGCACGGCGCCTAATAGAAACCTCACTGGCACTGATGCTAAATCGACCTTCCAACACCCTTTCCATCGACGGATAAAACAGTCGCGTCTTGGACGTACGCTGCTTTGTTCCCATGTGCGCTTTCCTTTCGGTGTTTCTGGGGCTTGTTGCTCTGGACCAGAAGATTTTTCAACCTCGGAAACATCAATATGAGACAACAAAATACTTGGTCGGTGGGCGGTGTGACTGGAGAATAAGCGAACTGCACAGTCTCCACATTAAGATTGTAAACCCCAGGTAGAAGCGAGACATCGAAGGGTTCGAGCATCAATGAGAGCTTGAGATAGAACAGTTTTGGACAGTTTTTGACGAGTGGAATGAGTCCAGCCAAACTCATGTTCGGCTTCATGCGACTGACCACCTCGTCCTCGTCAGGCTTTTGTGGACCAATACTGAGGAATTCGAGAGACGGCCATGCGAGGCGGTGAATGAGGCGGGGCACACTTGGCATTCGCCGAACGCATATGTGATATTTTAACTTGAGCGCTTATTCCTTATCCGCATACATCAACCTCGTATCGATCCCCTGAAGGTGATGTCTCCACAATGACGCCGCTGGGGAGTGAGTCTGGCCAATTGCGCGTACGGACAACCCAAATCACCGGAACCCTCCCGTGAGCCACCTGTTCATAGAATAAAAGCCCGTCACCCGGTTAGGTTCCTTCTTCATCGACATACTCCCCCATACGTTCTTCAACGGTCCCAGCCCAGGAACCAGCTTCGCACCAGCTCGCTTCAGTATAGCAGCCTCCGCCGCCGCTTCGTCCTTGTTATATGCCTTGTTCAAAAAGACAAACGCCATGAAGATACATGTACAATCTTTAAAACAGAAAAAGCAGAAATTACCGTAAAGGCCGTCGGAATCTTGTTTTTGATGAGGAAATCGATAGTCTGTTTCCACTCATCTTGCGACTCTTCTGAGAACCCAGCGTTAAATGCGATGGCGAGGTCTGGCTTGACGTATTTGGTTCCGAGTGTCTTTGCATAATCGTGGTATGTCCTGTGCAAAAATCACTCCGTTTAGGAGTATGTACGCACAAGGCGGAATCGGGGAGGCACTCGCTGAAAGAAATGGCGATGCACCCTCTTACGACCACGAACCCGACATGTTCTGGATCGCCCGAGTCAATGGGGAGTGTGGCGGTGAATGACGCATGTGCTCACCCGCAAGTATCCATGTCCATCTCTCCACCCGGTGCTGCCATGAGGCCCGCCAACTCTGGATTGCACAAAACGAGCTTTACATCATTAGCACACGAACAATAGGTGGAACCAATAGCGCATACATTGAGCTTTTTCACCTCCGGAAGCCGATGAAGAATCTCTTCAAACACATCCGCCTTCATCGCCTCCTGCTGATGCGCACCCAACATCTATAAAGCCAGTCAAACAACCTCAAAGGGTGACAGGTGACCTCCCAAAAACGAAAAAAAAAACGAAAAAAAAAAACAAAGACCCACATGCACCGTCAACACCTCCTTCCTCGTCCACCCCTCATCCCCCTCATTCAGCCTCTCCAACGCCCACAAAATCGTCATCGGCATCGACAACCCCTCGCTCGCCGCCCTCATCCACGGCACCAACACCGCCTCCGGGATCCCCTGCGCCCTCCCCACACCCTCCCCAAACTCATCATACATAGTCTTCCCCTCCAACGACGCCCACGCCGGCACCACACGCTCCGGCGCCCACCGGAACTCGCCCATCCCCGCACCGCTCATGACCCCCGCGAACCGCACGTCGACCTGGATCTCACAGTTGATCGCGCATTGCGCGTGCTCCGGCGCCGCGGGGCCGGCGTCGTCGGGGAAGTCGAAGGGCATGACGGAGTGCTTGGGCTCGATGGCGGTCCAGTGCTCGGTGCAGCAGAAGAAGGCGAGGGCGCAGGATGGGCAGGGGGTCAGCGTCGTCGCGGTGGAGAACCCCTTTTTGAGCGCTTCCATGCGCATGATTCGGTCGGAGCGGCCGCTGCGGTGGACGTGATCGTGTAGGGTATGTTGTCAATTGTGGGGGGGGGGGGGGGGGTTACGTACCATCCCAGACAATGTGGCTCGAGGGCGATGAGGTTTCTCTCCGCGATTGTCAGCCGTCGCTTGAGGTTCTGCTGCACGAACCGCACTTGGTTCTGTGACATCGTCATTACGATCGTGTCGAGATCGTAGAGCCTCGTGGCGGGCGCATCGGAGAGGGCGAAGAAGAGAGCTTGTTGGAGAACGAAGTCGCCTTCGAGCTTGTTCAGGGCTTTGCATATGCCTTTGTGTGCTTTCCAGTCTTTCTGCGGGAGGGTGAGACGAGATTTAGCTCCCAAAGTTTCGAGAACGTGGTGATCTTGCCGTTTGACAAGCTGCCAAAGGAATGAACAGTTTGAGAGCTGACAGGATGAGAATGGACGTACCAGCTCCACAATACCGGACGCTTTTGCACTGCGTACACTTCTGAAGCGCCACGTCTGTCGACCCCTCCTTGAAGCATGAATAGCAAGCTTGGCCAACGATAGCGGTGATCGGTGGCATGCGATTCTTGTTTAAAGACTCCATCGCGTGTACTTATCGGATGGCGGTCGATGTTCAGACAAATGACGGTGGCAAACTAGTACTGTACTCTTCCCACCATTTCTTCTGTCACATGTCACAGCCAAAAACCCTCACTCAAAATGTTACGTCTGGGTTAAGCACCTGATGACTGATATTCAGGAATTCAAGAGACGGCCATGCTAAAGCCGCTTCCTCCAGCCAAAAACCATCAAGCTCGTCGACAAGCCCGAGGTGGAGGTCAAAGGAAAGGATTTGAGGCCAGCCGAAGAATTGTTGCAACAGGTTCTCGAATCTCTTGTCGTGTCATCAATTTTGTTACACATTACTAGTTCAAGTTGTATCGTGGTGAGAGGCCCAACGCAGACGTGATGTGAAAGAACATCGGTTAAGCGACGAAGGGAGGAGCGCTTCATACGGGAGGAGCACACTACTATCAGATCTTCGAACGGGAGAGCCATCATTTCAATGATAGAAGCTGATGTAGTCATAGTCTCCGTAGTGATATGGAAATGACGCAGGTTGAGGAATCGGCCCTCATTAGTCATGAATAACTTTGTGTCCACAGAGGGGGAGTATAAGACGTGCGACCATGATATAAGCGAGGGAAGCGTGCCGAGATGAAGAACTACCTCCGGTGGAGGTCGCCATTTTACTTGGAGGCTTCGGAGTTTGGTGAGGCGGGGCAACAAGCGATTTAACGCAGGATGGTATGCGGGGGGAAAGGGTTCGTTGCCGTGGAATACGAGCTCTTGGATACCGGGAGATGTGCGAGATAGCGTTTGGAGAAACTGTTCCAGATGAGCATCTATGAGATCTGGGGGCGTGTCGATGGAAACATGTGTAAGAGAGGCGCCGAAAAGACATCAGCAAACCCTGATTCATCAGGAAAAAGTGATCCTACCCATACCCGGTTGGTCGGTTCAGTAGATGGCTGTAGGCCAAGGGGGGGTCACGTGTGAAATTCACCATATAGGGTTGGTTGGTTGGTCCCACCATTTAGGGTCTTAATTTTTTGGGGAAGGTAATTTTTTTCAGTGGTTTCATCTAGTTTTTTCAGAAGTTATATTCATCAAAATCAATCATTTTGAAAGTATTTATTATTATTTGGCAGTGGGTTGCCATCCTGCACAACATTTTTGATGACGGGGAGGCACGCCGCGAGGAAGAGGAGAATGTAAGTTCAAATCAAACTGTTCAAAACGAAATCTCACCATTGCAATCAAGGCCAACCAACCACTGACTGCAGACTCAGCACTCCTCTACTCCCCAGCCGTTGCCGAAAACCATGTTGTAACCAAGGGGGGTGCGGGACAGGACTAAGAGACTGGGGGTTGAACTTTTTTTTTTCCCGCCAAGTGAACCCCCTCCCCTACCCCCACCTTCCTAATATAGTATGTTTTGAGCATGTGTATATATTTTTCCAAGAATGAGTGACATCGGACTCTACACTCAGCAATGGCGACGACGGCTATTTCCTCCCCCACAGCTCTCGCAAGTCCACTGCTTCGGCACAAAGCTATAACCTATACAATCCATGTGGAACTAGGAAGAATTCGTCAACCACAAATTTAAATGTACGAAAAAAGACACCACTTGCCCAAACAGTCTCGCACCCCGCCACTCGACATTGCATTACTTTTTCGCACTCTTGGATTTCGGTTTCCGTGATTGTTACCCCGCAGATACATGCATTGAGGTTCAGAAGGTGCACTTTTCTTACTTGACATGTCCCTCTGCTGACCCCTTCATTCAGGAAACTGCCCTGGACAGGGATGATTATCGGCAATGTGGTTGCTGTCAGCGCTGTAGGATGCACCATGCCATCTTCGCTGCTTGTAGCTGGACTAAGCAGTTCATTTCATCAGCAAACCCTGGTGATGTTAGACAGCCCTGCACAGTGTTGTATAGTGCCATAGTGCCATAGCAAGGGTGCTTTGCTATGCGACACTGTCAATTCCCACGTCACAACTATATACTGCTGTCACAGATACCATCAACCCTGTCCGGTGCTAGGCAGACAGGGTCCTTCTGTGTAGCATGCTAGTGTGTATAGAATGTATAGCCCTCATAGCATACATAGAATAGGGTCCCGATAACACTAAACTGGGCAAATTGTTTCTGCACATAAAATCGGTACAATTCAAAACCATTATATTTGCTGTATTCTACATCCGTAAGAATTAAATGGGGATATGGCAGTCTTGTAATGACTAGGTATGCAAAGATGGACAGCTTTGGCACGATGTAAGCCATCCTTGTCTCCCTGTTCATCAACGACACCAACGCCTGACACTCCGCTGCAACAGTGTATCCCAGCAGCGGCGCCATGTCCCACACCTGGTTGTGTGTCCGCGCTATAGCCTCGGCCACTTTATCCGGCGGGACACAATCGGCCATGGTAATAACAGCTTGAAGGGTGAAGTGTGGGGAGGCAGGGAGCTTGGAGGAGAGGTGGACGAGCATCTGGGTGTCAGCATGGGTGAGGGTGTGTTTGAAGAGAATGTAGGTGCAGCGGAGTCTGCGGAGCGGTGGGGTGTCAGAGGTGAGGTTGCTCCAAGGTGGGTATGAACATACCCCTTTTTAGCATTGAGGGAGTGACTGAATAGCCAGCCTACCACAAGCACTGTACCCCGATGCGTCGACAAGGATGAGTTCGTCACATGGTTGGGTATCTGGATTTCGACTTGATTAAGAATGAATGTGGGTAAAAGGAAACTACGCACTACAAGGACAACCGCAGATATGAGCCATTCCGCAGGCCAGCGGCAAAGACATCAAGCAGTGCGCCCATCCAGTTGAGTCCGATCTACAACTGGGAGAAGCAGAAAGTATGGTCAGCAGCCGGCCTATACACTAGTGACATCAGTCCGTCAAGTTCGTTCCGTCACAAATTAAGAAATGAAACGCACTTGTCTGCCACGTCAATGGTCTTGAGTGTATCACACAGGATGCTTTCGTAATCTGGGAGGTTGGGCTAAAATGGAGACAATCAGGGAGTATGTGCTCGAGAACCAGGGACATACATTGAGGGCTGCTCGAACACAGGGCGACTTCCATAGTTTTCGTTGACAATCCCCATCGATGCAACACTGTCATCTGCATCCATGGCGTCATGAGGCTCTTGTCAATACTGGGGGAGACAGGTGGGGGACGGGGAGGGGCGGGCTTTTTGCTGCGAGCCTGTTGTCTGTTACATTGTAATGCTGTGACGTGGCAGTGACTCACATGTTCGGCCATTGTCGTTAGTTGCGACCCGGGGCAACAACTCTGACAAGGAATATGTAAGTCAGTTGAACTTGGTAGTAGACACACATAGAAAATAACGGGGCTTACTTTGGGGCTCATGGGTGCTTGTGGCATGGTGGCAGTATCACATCGATGGTAGAAGTGGATGGGATTGGAAAGAACAAAAGTTCGACTCTAAGTACAAATGTGGTCACATGACCTTGTTGACATGACTTTGTCCATCATTGAACTTCAATCAACATCCATGCTGCGTCCATGCCGCTTGTCTCGCTATGACTGATCTTCGGAACTCAAACCTCTCAACATGGCAGAGATATAAAGGATATATTATTATGGCATGTTGTAACTTTTGCATAAATATAATATATTGTGTCAACATTTCAACTAATGTCCAATGTGATGGAACTCAGTCGGAACTAGAAAACTACTAAGGTATTATACTATGGATACTATAGAACTAGCAGTCTAGGCACACTGTGATCCTGTCGACACTATGGGTGCTATGGGTTGCTCTCGGCTAAGTCAGGGTGCTATGACAGGCTATGGGAAAAATCAGGGTTTGCTGATGTTTGCATCTACTCACTCTGGTTTCTTACTTTTTGGCATGGTTTCTAACGTTGAGCTCGAGGGAAGTTGAAAAGAAATCAAATTTGCACAATATCTTGAATATTCTACTTGTTATCCATCTGTCAGACATTGTCAAGGACGTCAGACGATGCCAGAGGGATCCTCAGCCTTCTTCCACTCTTGTTCCTGCTTGATGATGGCTCTGGGATTGCCATTTTAATCTCTATGACGTCATTGCTCCGGGGTGTCAAACCTTTTTTTTTCATGGCCTCGGCCCCCCCCCACCCCCCCACCTCGGGTGCGGGATTTCTGTCCCGCACCCCCCTTGGTTGTAACATCAAGTAGGCCAATAGAACAGCCTGAGTCAGCCCCACCTGTTGAAACAGCACAGCAAAGGTGCCCACCTGCCCACGTGAATGTCGAAGCCCATTCTTTCACCACAGCAGTTGCACCAGCCACGCGCTCAGGCCAGGTGTGCCGTACATGAGATCTTGGCTTGCTCTCAGTTTGTACATGTGGTCTAACTGTCACAGAGAGAGAGGTTAAGGTTAACAAAGAAGTCATCAAGTGTAACGGGCAGGCTGTGAGACAAGATGGGTGAGTTCATATGTAAATCCTCGAGCATGCAAGAGACTTAGCTGATGTTCTCTGGTTTCAGTACCATCTGGGTTGTGTAGGTCACAAGTACTCGACTAACAACTGGACCTGCGAGGCATACAAGCTGGATGTGCGTGGAGGAAAACATTGTTGAGTGTAGGCTCCAGTGTACCTCAATTGAATTTGCCGATCACTTTCCTTTTTAAGTAATTATGTCACGTGGTGGTTGGTTAGTTATTGAAACTTGGTGTTAAAAAAAAACCGACCCCAGGTGCTTTTTTAATTTTGTGGGACCCCCTTGCTGTGGGCATCATTGGTCGAGGTAGCAACCAGGTGCGTCGCTAGTGTGCACTGTATGGAGTTTCGGCTCCAGCGGGATTGGTAGGAATGACAGAGTGTATGGTAGCATCTGGTAGCCTTCTGCCTGGGCTATGGCTGAAGACAAAGCTATTTTCTTATGCTACATGGTCTATGTGGACCGATGTATACTCATACCCCACAAAGCTCAAGCCGAACTGAAATCAGAAGACATTGCATTTCACTTAATAACTGAGAAAGTATCAACATCAATATAAGGATTAACATAGAAATGTGTAGCAAGATCAAGAACAGAGTTGGTAGTCCATCCCTTTGAAACAACACTCCCAGTGCACTTGCCCATCAAGTGACAGCTGTGTACAATCTGATTGACTGACACTGTGGCGCTGTTTTGGCAACATTGGCAAGTTGACTGAGTCACCAGATGCATGCCAGTTTGGGCATCTGGATTGCCCAAAGGGGTGAACCATTCGACATAAGTGAGGGGGTGCGGGTACTTTCCGAAATGTGGGGGCAGTTGAAAGATGACACGGATTTGTGCTACCTGAAGACCTGGAGACATGGTATGAAATTGATGTGCAACATCATATGAAGTTTGGGTATATTGAAGTGCTGATATATGTATTTCCAGTTCTCGAAAGATGTTCTTGTGCTTATGAAAATCTTTTAGGGATGACTCCATTGCCAAGAGGGTTGTTGTTGTGTGGGTTTGGAATTGGGCATAGTAGATGAAATTGAGCATAGCGTGTGCCGCAGCAAGAACTTGAGAATTTGCGGTGCCTGCAAGAATGCCAAGAAAAACCTTCTCCATTTCCTTCAATTCCGTCCCAGTCCATTGTGAAATTGATGAAATTCCCTTGGAGAAGTGTTTCAGCCCCACAAAATCTGAGGTCGCCTGGAAATGTGCGTCCACCTCCTCCTTCCCTGCAACACTTGTACACCAGTTGACGAGATGGTCCTTGAAGACCCCCTTGTGAAGTTGGTGCAGGAGGTCGGGTGTGGTGCACACAAAGATGTTGCAGTGGGGGAGGTTATGCCAAAATGGTGTGTATATTGGCCTTATTCCGTTTTCTTCATACTCTTTCGTATCTAGACCATGCTGATGTTTCTGCTGAGAAGCAAGGACTTGACAGGTGATGGAAATGCCAAAAACTCAAAGGTGAGCACAACAACCACACCTCAAACACTCTCAACAAATAGTTCTAGGATGGTGGGATGATTCCACTTATTTCATAGTAGATCAACATGTATGCCTCTTTTGGTAGAAATTTAACTTGTGAGCATGCATGTCGGGTTTCCGGGTATGAGATTCAATAAAGGGGGGTTTTATGGAATTGAGTTTTGATCCTAAGGTCACTCAGAACCTGTCGGACTCTCTGCACTGCACTGAACTGTTCTGATCTGGACTATTCTGCTGGAGACTTAGAAAATCACGCTGCACTCTGGTACCAAAGGTGAGCTGCTATATGATCTGGGTGGGGGCCCGTTCTAATCTACTGTACATGGCTGGAATCCACAGGTTTTTATACACACGATGGCTACCTACATTATTTAGAGTAAATCATGAGTAAGTCACTAACATATGGTCTTTTAATTTAATGCGGGATGGCGTGCTTATTCAGAGCTTCGCACTGACTGACTTTGTATGGCCTCCACCTGTCAAGAGAGTAACCGGTTTCAGAAGAGTGGAGCAAGGATTGTTCTTTGCTGCGCAAGCATTCAGTATTGGCACATCAGAAGTTTGAGTGGAAGAGAACAAGGGTTATTGTCATTGTGGACCCTTGGTTCAGGGGCGGAAGAAGCATCAGGAACCTTGGAAATGGGTGGCAACCCCGTTTCTAGGGTTCAGTCTATTTCGGAAACTTCGGGATTATCGGCATCATTGATCGCGCGGGGTTTTTGGTGATGTGTGTGGTCGGTATGGTGCACGTTGTAGAGAACAAGTCCCCTAGACCTTCGACATGTCCTTAGTCAATAGTAATTCAACTGGATATGGTGATAGATCATTTTGAATATATATATATCAACTCCCATAATGGTCTTATCCATTAAGAATTAAAAGATTGTGCCAAGTCTTGGTTAAGCCCTCAAGGGTGACTGGTCCCAAGATCATGATGAAAGATGGTACAGTAGTACTTAGACACTCTAGGTTGCCATTCATACCATCAGCTCCAATAGAAGTGTTTATTAACGGAGTCAACATTGCATTCTCTACTGACAGAACTGTGGGAATCGCGCAATTTTGGCCGCGGCTGCTTGGTGGTTGTATCATCTCCCCCAGACTTAAGATTGATTGTTCCCAATCATTTCAGGGTAAGGATATTCCAAATCATTGGTTTATTATCTCATTAACACATTTTCATTTCTAGGTACCTGTGCCAATCAATGTGCGAGCATTGCCGTCGTTTATTTTCCAATGATCTGGTCATGTGATTGCTTCTCAGCTGCCTTTTTCTGTCAGGCTCGCTCGTTCAGGGTGAGTCTTGATTTGATAATTCATATCTAGCTCATTTGATAACAGCGGGTTCCATCAAAATCACAACCTTTTCCAACAGAATGCCGGTGTTATTTCAAAAGTGCCAAACACGCTTGTCAGCATGGAGTAGTGCTCGTAGTGCGACTCACAGACCCTCGATGGAATAACACTCTCCTCACAGGTCAGTTTGGTTGGTTCTTTTCAGTTTGTACGCCAGCATGCTGCTGGTTTGTGGATCGATCCCTGAGATCAATCGGTAATTCCATTGTCTTGAATCAATTCGTTAATCCATTCATTCTGTGTATTAGATCAGTTGATCGGCGCAATCCAAGAACAGGACTGCGAACTCCAAATTTTTCAACGACTTCTGATTTTCAACATGTTCGGTTCTCTTCTTGGATAGGACCTTCCAGGACTGCTACTCCAGAATTCAGCTTCCCGGACCTTGAGTCTGACATTGGGTAGGTCCTTATTCACATATAGCACCTATCTTTTAATCCTCCCCTGGGACCTTTTATCAAAAACCCTCCAGGTTTGATTTTACAGGGAAATAGGGAAACGGGCCGTCAATTCTATCTCTCAATTCCATCCATTGCCGGCCGTTATCTCTATTATTTGATGGCCCGCATCCAGGAGTTTTACTTGCGGAGTTCTTCATCCACTTGTACTCATCTTGGTTCAAAAGGTGAGCAATTTTTTCATGTCTGAACAACCGTTCCCCCACTTTCCTTCATCTACTTGCTCAATCAGCGACCTCAACCACCAATTTACTCTCCTCAATATGTCTTCCGAGAACTCCAACAGCGTCATCAAAGCTCAGCTCGCCATGCCTTCCAACGCAGCCATGCCTTTGCCTCCGGGTCCTCGCCAGTGTTAAGTAGGTGAAAAGTCGGAGCTTCGTCGGAGTCCATCGGAGGTCGGACGTAGGACTGAGACCGGAGCAGAACTCCGGAAATGTGGAGGAACGACGAAGGGGAGGGATGTGGCTTCAACGTATGTGTTGCGCCGCCGTTTGTTGGATAAGGTGTCCCAATTTCAGGAGGTCGGAGGAGAGGTTGGAGGTGCGGAGGTCCTCGGAGAGATCTCGGTGAGAGACATGTTGACATGGAAGTGGTCGGACGACATCATGTTGAAGTTCCACCTGGGCGCTAGCCGCAGATGTACTGAGCAACACAGCTACAGTGGAAGTACTCTACTTAACTGTTCTAGTCACTTACTTGGGTTGGAAAGGGTGAGGCTGGTGAGAGCGGTTGAGGCTGGTAAGAGCGATGGAGCTGGTTAAGAGTCAAGAGACAACTTGTTGATATTGACAGTTTCCTGGTCTTATATACCGTACTACTGTTTGTACCAACCAAACAAGTATGTAATGAAGATATGTAAAGGTCACGTGATGTAATCTAATCTAATCTAATCTACGTGATGGGAAAAGTTTCAACACCCCCCCATATTTAGTACATACTTCTAAATACATCTTACTTTTTCCCACATATATATATAGGTACTCTGTTTCGCCTAGTTTTTTATCAATCCGAAGTACGGGATAAACTTGAAAAAGAGGATTTTTCCCAGATTCTTAGTTAAAAGGTCTGCAGGGTTGTTCACTCCTTCAATGAATTCGACCGTAATTATCCCTTCGGAGACTTTCTCTCTGACGAAGTGAAATCGCACGTCGATGTGCTTGGATCGCTTCTCAGTTACAGGGTTGGATGCGATAAAGACAGAGCCATTGTTATCTCCGTAGATCGGTACTGATCCGATCTGCATTCCAAGTTCGGCAAGCATGCTTCTCAGCCATGTTGCTGCGCGACTGCAGTCTGATAACGCCATATACTCTGCTTCTGTGGAAGAGAGGGCGATGGTCTTTTGCGCCGATGATACCCATGTCACTGCTCCAGACGCCAGTGATATGAAGAAGCCAGTGGTAGACCTCCTTGTGTTTTCATCTGACGCCCAGTCGGAGTCTGTGAATGCATAGATTCCTTTCCCTGAGTTGCCATCATACATGATTGCGTAATTTTTTGTCGCCTTCAGATACCTGCAAATATCCCTAGCCACTTCTAAATGGCGTTTGGTGGGATTTGCGGAAAACTGTGACATTTTAATCACGGCAAAACAGATGTCTGGCCTTGTTCCAATCATCAGATATAGAAGTGATCCGATGACGGATTGGTACTTTGATCGAAGTTCTGCATTGGGTTCATCCTCGGACATCATGGGTTTGTAGCCCGTAGGAAGTGGGGTATGGGTGGCGTTAGATTCGCTCATCCCCATTCGTTCGAGTATTTTCTCAAGGTAAGGTACTTGATCGATGAAGATACGTTTCCTGCATTGCCTTATTTGGATAGAGAGAAATTCTTTCGGTTCCCCATCAGGCACAAGGTGCCCTAGGTCCCTACATTCCCATGTGGTCATGAAGGCCTTCTTTTTCTCTAGCGTATATTCCTGGTTTGTGCCAAGAAAAGCAGAGTCGTCGACATAGATGACGGCGATTACAATTTCCCCGTTGGTACTTTTGTGAATGAACACTCCCGCATCGGAGTGAAGCCGGACAAAGCCGAGCTTTTTCATGGAGGAATCAAGTTCCCTCCACCAGGCTAATGCGGCCTGCTTAAGTCCATATAGAGCTTTGAATAGTTGGTACACGAGGTGTTCTTTCCCTTTTACTATGTAGCCCTCAGGCTGTCGCATGTAAATGACTTCACGGAGCGTTCCATAGAGGAAGGCTGATGAGACGTCCAAAAGTGTCATGAACCACCCTTCAAGGGCTGTCAATGCCAGTATTAGTCGGACGGTTTCATATCTTACGACTGGTGAGAAGATCTGATCAAAGTCGATCCCTTCTACCTATGAAAAGCCTTTTGCGACAAGGCGTGCTTTCAGATGCCCGTCGGACTTTTCATTATAAACCCATTTGTTCCTTAGAGCTTTCCTCCCTGCAGGCAGGGGTACTAGCTCCGTGATCACCCCGCGGCGCTTGAGCATGTCTAGCTCTTTACGTTCAGCCGCATACCAGTCTTCTTTATTTGGAAGAGGGTATATGTCTTTATGGGACATTTCAACGATGCCAACTTGGACTGATATTGCCTCCATCAGGAGGTCATTCATCCATGCCGTTTGACCGCCCAATCTCTGTCTTCGATCTAATTTTTCAAGATCAGACGCTGGAGTGTCTTCCCCATAGATGCTTCCTGGCATCTTCCGAACTCGTCGTTCCCTGATCGGTCGATCTGGTACTTGCTCGGGTTCCGGAGTGGGTACTCGCGGTTCATCATCAGGCTCACTGGCAGGCAGTTCATTGTCTGATTCAGGTTGATCCTGTTCAATGGGAACTGGGTCATGAGGTGTTTCGTTGTGACTATCGTCGTCATTGCTGCCGGGAATGAGATCCTCAAACTCATCAGCCGGCTCTGGGTTTTCCATTTCTGGGTGGTTTTCTGGCAACGGGTCGATGTGGCATCTAGGGTACTTGCTTTCATCAAAGATAGCTTTCCCGCCCATGAAAATCGTGTTGGTCTCAGGATCCATGAAGCGGTATCCTTTGACCCCTGGTTTCGATCCGAGATAAATCATCAATCGGGATCTTGATTCCAGGGAGTTCCTACGTTTCTCCTTTGGGATATATACATATGCCTGACATCCAAATACTCTGATGCTGGACATGTCGGGGATCTCATTGGTCACCCTGAAGTACAGGGTTTTCCATTCAAGACGCTGCATGGGGGTTCTGTTGTAGAGAAATGCTGCGTGTTCCAAACAGAATTCCCACCACATGGGCGGTAAGCATGCATCAAAGCGCAATGCCTGAGATTTTTCCCATAGTGTTCGATTGATCCTTTCTGCTCTACCATTCTGCTGGTGCTGATATGGGAGCGTGACATCGATCAGAATTCCATGATCGGCAAGTACATCTTTGTATTCGTCAAATTCTCCACCTCCATCAACTCGCCACTTCTTAGGAGTAGCGGCAAATTGGTTCTGGATCATCGCAAGAAACTGTCTCAGTGCCGTAATGGCACCAGACTTTTTCCTAAGCAAGATGACCCAGACATGAGATGAAAAATCGTCCAAAAACGTGAGGAAGTATTTGTACTTGTGGTACGATGCCGTGGATATCTGTTTCAGGTCTGAATGAATCAGATCGAAGGGTTTGACAGCCCTCATCATTGAATTGGGGTATGACTGATTCGGCATTTTCCCTTTGACACACCCTGTGCAGTTTTCCTGTGATTTCTCACGTACTAGCGTTTCAGGTACCCCTTTGGTACTGGTGGGAATCTTTGTGAGCGCCTGATCGTTTGGGTGGCCAAGAGGCTTGTGCCAGGTTTCGACAGTGGTTCCACTAGAGATCGTGTGGATTTGGTCATAGCATATTTCAGTGTCTAACCAATAAATGGTTTGTCCAAGAATGTGAGGCGAGAACTGTATTTTGTTCTGTCCTTTGGAGATGTTAATTTCTCCACGCATTCCGTCTACTTTGTAACCGTGATTAAGGAAGATGCCTAGGGACAATAGGCGTGTGTCCATGTCCGGAATGTAGAATACAGGTCGGAGAAGATGGGTTTTTATTTCCCCATTTAGGGTATGCCGTACTGGAACGGCCCCAACTCCGAGAATTTCCAGTTTCTTTCCCTTTGCAGCTGTTTGGACAAATCGCTTAGCCTTGAGAGGCCTGTAATACGCGAAGTCTTTGAACTCATGGGTAAAGTGTAATGATGCGCCGGAATCTAAGATCCACTGAGCACGTTCTCTCTCTTTGCAGTGTGTGCAGGACGCGGAATGTTTGATATATTTTTTGTACAGATCATCACTAAAGAGATCTATACTATCTGCATCGGTACTAGCTAATATGTATTCAAACGTCTGTGCGTGATTATTAGCGTTTCCCATTTGAGTTTGAGAGAAGGATGTGACGAACCGTCAAGTTCAATCAGCCCATCTTCGAATTGTTCCAGCCCCATCCGCTCGCTTTGATGGTCTATGTCCATCATCCTGAGGGAGTCATCCAAAGGTGGAGTGACTCGACGCTGCTTGGATGGTCTTTCATCTTCTTCTGGGATAATCGTATCCGGAATTCAAAGGTTCGACCCTGAGGGACGAGCACCAATGTTCCGCGCGAGTTTC
The DNA here is from genome assembly GCA_963565915.1 of Entoloma clypeatum. Classification (NCBI taxonomy): domain Eukaryota; kingdom Fungi; phylum Basidiomycota; class Agaricomycetes; order Agaricales; family Entolomataceae; genus Entoloma; species Entoloma clypeatum. Next base: position 4,403,266 of record OY751492.1, read on the forward strand.
CTGACGTGGTCATTCTTTTTCCACGCAGACGGCTTGCCCGAAGGAAGCCCGGTGTACTGGGATGGAGGCGGGTTCATTCGCTGAAGGAGTGACTGCATTCTTTGAGAGTCTGGCTGGGCGGTACTCATTGTTTTTCTGCGCCCAGTGACGGTTGTGAAGGATGGTGGCGGAAGAGGAGGGAAGTGGATGGCGGGAGCAACAAACTCAATCGTTTCTTCCACATGGTCAGACGTGTTGTCCGCATTGTTGGCGCTCTTCTTCTGATTGCGCCAGCGTCCTTTTCCCTTCTTCTTTTCAGAAGCGGTACTAGGGTCGGTCGAGTTAGGCTGCTCGTCAGCGTCGTTCTGCGAGGTACTCGGCTTTTGCTGCTTTTCCCATTTGGGGTCCTGCCCCTTGCGCTTTGTCCTGGAGATTTTCCGGGCCTGCTCGTTGGACGCCCGAGTAGACCCTACCACATACTTGCGCCGGTATTCAGCGATGATGCTTTCGGCGACGGCTTTGTAGGTGAAATCGTCGGCGTCATAGACCTGGAAAAGGGCGGTGGAGAGTGACGACCAGGCGTCGGGAATTGCATTGGCCAGGATCATTGCCTGCATCAGATCGGGGACAACAAAGCTCGAATCGGCGAGCCGGGCGAAAAGAGACCCCAGGCGTTCAATTTCAGGCACAGGGTCGCATCCAGACAGCTTGTAGGTGGCGGCGGCCTTGAAGTCGCCGAAGATGACAGCCGGGGATACCTTGGAGTAGGCATCCTTTAGCGTTTTCCATGCGCTAAGCGCCGAGGTGCTGTCCTTGATGTGGCGTCTGATCGCCTCAGAGACCTTCAGGCGTATCGCCCCGAGAGCTACGTCGTCGTCCCTGATCCAGGCTTTTTCTTCCTTGCGGAAGCCGGGCTGGTCGACCGTGGTAGTCAGCACAGGGGGAGCAGCAGCAGTGGCCCCAGGGGTGGAGACCATGGTGGTGAAGTCGGCGATGACAGGGCGGGTGATGTCGCCAGAGACGATGCGCCAGACTCCTTGATGGAGGAGGTAAGACTTCATTTTCTCGGCCCAGCTCTGGTAGTCGATGCCGTCAAAGGCAATGATGATGTCGAGGGCAGAACGAGAGGTAGACATTGTAGATGAATCTAAAAAAGGGTTCCCAATCAGTGATGTGTTATGAATATGATTCAAGAAAACAATTAAATGATTCCTTATGACATATTCCCTTTAGGAATAGTGGTCACGGGAAAACCCTTTATATGTCAGAAACGTATAAGGTGCGATCAACGTTTCCACATGGAGTGTACTAGGTCAATCCCCTTAGGGACATCTCATGACAGGTACTTGTCGTAATGACGTTCCCAGGTTCATATGTGAAGAAGTAAGACTCAGAACCTAGATCTTTCGATCGGTTCTTTGCCAACCAGGGTAGAGTGGGCAGGTACTCGCTGTTGCCAGCGTTTCCCAAGTCCCTCTGCTATCCGGGGCCCATAACCTGTTGAAGTTCCACCTGGGCGCTAGCCGCAGATGTACTGAGCAACACAGCTACAGTGGAAGTACTCTACTTAACTGTTCTAGTCACTTACTTGGGTTGGAAAGGGTGAGGCTGGTGAGAGCGGTTGAGGCTGGTAAGAGCGATGGAGCTGGTTAAGAGTCAAGAGACAACTTGTTGATATTGACAGTTTCCTGGTCTTATATACCGTACTACTGTTTGTACCAACCAAACAAGTATGTAATGAAGATATGTAAAGGTCACGTGATGTAATCTAATCTAATCTAATCTACGTGATGGGAAAAGTTTCAACACATCGGAGTTGTGACTCGGACACAGTACTGAGCTCGTTGAAGAGTAACAATGGAGGAAGAGCAGTAGATGAGGATGTCGTCGGCGTATTGTACCACGGCGAGGATCTCTGGCATGAACGGGGAGTAAAGGAGTGAACTTTGTTGATATTCGAACTGAGAAACTACAGGTATGGTACGAGCTTAAATATCTAAATGTGATTACTTTACGAAGATGGTCGGAGTAGGTCCGGAGTTGTGGTGTAAGTTGCCAGCGACTGTAACGAACATCGGAGATGTCGGTCAATGGACCATGTGGAAAAGGCAATGCATAAGTAAACAGGAATATGAATATGAAATGCATAAAGGCATGGAGTTATGAATATGAAATGCACAATGGCAACGTGCGGAGATGCGGAGGTAACAGATGTCCGGAATATCGGGATTGATCGGAGATCGTTGGAGCGGAATTGATCGGAATTGATCGGAGATGATCGGAGGTTGTTGGAGCCAGAATGGTATATAACAGCCAGGACCTTCTCTATCATCTCAAGGATTTCCTCAAAGATCTCCTGGGCTCCAAGAACCCCAGATTCTTCAACGTTCATTTTGAATGCCTTGACGAGGCAATCACCGTGCGTGATTTATTCTTTGTCGCTATCCACTCTGCTGACTACTCATCATGTCCAGACTTGGCATACTCTGCACCAACGTGATCTGGCAGGTCTAGAGCACGAGTTTGTGGAGAATGTTGAGCTTCAAAATGCGCTCTTCAACATCAATCGCAAGTTCCACAAGCTTGCGTACGGCGAGCGCAAACTCCTCCCACCGATTTGGGCTGACAAGCCTGAGCGTAAGCCTTGGATCGTCGACTTCATCATTGAGACCACCAGCAAGATCAAGGCCATCCATGCCGTCAAGAAGCATCAGCTGAATCTTGCCACCGCGGTTCCGGTCGAAGGTCTTAGGGACATTGCTCCTGACCCTCCAAAGTCTAAATCTAAGGTTCTTCTTTTTGCCTCTCTTTTTTTTGTTTTTGTTTGTTTTTTATTATTATTAGTTCCATTGATCTGTTTCTTAACTCAGCGCAAGAAGCCTTTCAAATCTGCTGAGTTTGTTGAGGACAGCAAGGGGGGTGGAGCGCAGGCCAATGGTGCTCCCCCTGGTTCTCGCAAGCATGGACGCAATGACTCAGTAAGTCTTTGTCTCACTTTTTCAGGTTTATTTCATGTCCCTAAGAACGGTTCTGCTACTCCAGGACAAGATGGAAGTGGACAATGAGGTAATTGTGGCTGAGATTCCCTGTGTGATGGGAGGCTCTGTGAGTGCCGAGAGCAACCCTTGTGTGAAGTCCACGCCCGTGTGTATTCCCTATTTCTCTTTCCTAGCTTGCCTTACCATGACCCCACTCTGCAGTCAAGCGCCGGGTCCAAGCCCTCGAACGATGTCTTGAAGAACTTGACATTCAGGAAGCGCGTTGACTGTCCAATCAAGAAGCCCAGCGTGCTCTCGGTCCCTTCGGAGCCAACAGGTTTGTCTTTATTATTCTTCACAGTGTATTTCTCTCATTGATTCCTTTTCTAGAAACCCAGCGACTGCTTTCCGTCCAGCGGGAGTTTATCCTCTTGGAGGAGACTTTGCTCTCACGTTCACAGCTCGAGGCCAAGCTCCATGCACGTATGGTTGTAGCTCAGTCTATTCTTCAGATGGACATCACGTCATACAACCATCTCAAGTCTAAGTATTATGCCGTCCTCAATCATTCCACGGATAAGTAGTTGTTCTTTACTACTCTCTTTCATTTTATCCGTCAATCGTTTACTGGAGTAGAATTTTTCCTGTAGGGGTCTCACAATACAGATTTTTGTTATACTCTTATTTTATTCAGCCATCTTGCCGCTTTGATTCAGTCCCAAGGAGACTGTGCATATGTCTCAAATATTTCATTCAGTTGATCATTATTTAGGATGTACTTGTGTCTGAGCGGCCAGTGAACTTCTCTCACCATGTCCACCACCCAAGACACAGCTATGGCTGCCGCAACATCCTTGTGTACTCCACGTGTTGATCCTCCTTTGTCTGAGAAGACTTGTGCCACTTTTGTCAAGATCGTCAATGACTACTGTGTCCTCTTGCCCAAGGGCCAAGACAGTGATGATTTTCACCTAACGACCCGTCGTCTTTGTTCCAAAATCAGGGTAGGTTCAGATCTTCATCTATCTTTCCAGTGCTGACTTTATCTGGTCAAATGCAGACGTGGTGCATGGCCAACAATCGACGCTTCAGGGACCTCGGGTTTGATCTCGTTGATTACCCCACCCTTGGCAACGCCATCAATGCTGGACGGGAAGTCTTTCACTACGTCGGCTATTCTCAATGCCAGATTCGTCGGCACTGATGCTCAGTGGGAGGATTCTGAGCAAAGGCCGAAGATTGTTCACATCTCATTGTTGGTGCCAAGATGCCGGAGTACCTAGCAAAGGCTTGCACTCATAGTACTGCTCGGAGGATGATGGAGGCTCCTCAATCCTTAGTCTAGCAGTCTTGAATCCGCTTCTTATTTGTATATTACGCACCTATGTTCCAAATGTAACCATTTGTGCTTGCTGCATTGTCGCATACAGCACATGACCAATTAGTCATCCGTTGATTTCATTAAACATTGCATCTGTGGGACTCTACTCTTGGTCCCATTCTTCCACAGTTGACTCACTCCTTTTTTTTCATGGTCAATGGTCAAGGTCATTCTTGATGCGTAGGTCTTTATGAGTGATAGGTACATGTCCCTCAGGTCTTTTTGGATGCACCAGTAACAATGACTTCATGCCCTATCATCTTTTCTTATGTAGATGATCTTATAGATGCAATCTTCGACCTTTTCACTGGTGTTGAGACTCTTTCAAAGCTTATTGACAAACTGGGATGGTACATCTTACCTACCCAACAGTACGACCTGGCATCGACTGTTTTCTATCAACATATCATGTCATCAAGGTCGTTTGGGATCGGATGTTCATCAAGTCCACGCTTTTCAAGCGGCATGTTGTTTTGCTTCATTCATCCAAGGTATGTTCCTTTCTTCTAATCAACTAATTGGCCTCGGAACTGACGTGAATCCTTTGCAGGTCTTCAACAGCTATAGTTTTGAGCTCAACATAATCGACTCCACGGATTTCTTAGATGGAGGGTTACAGGGAATGGAAGGTGCGTGTTCCTACTATCCCCTTCTCCCCAAACAAAAGGAACTGACTCTCCCAAGTCAGATCATTCAAGTACATGTCCTTTAGTAGACCTACAGTGGCTCAAAAAACTGCCCCAATGTTTGTGTATTTTATGAGTGACCATTTTGTTTGGGTTATAGCACAATGGGTTTTGATCCAGATCAGATGACCCAGGGTCCGTTCAAAAGCCATGATGTCATAGTAGTTTATATAATCACCCTAGGTCCCCCTGCTTATGTCAGCAATCCATACCATATTGATCTCTCAAAAATACACAAATATTGGGGCAGTTTTTTGAGCCACTGTATGTGTAGTTGTACTCTTTGTGTCGTGCGCGGTCATTTATCTTTGTCATTTATCCTTGCTGGAGTTGCACTCCTGCAGTGGATCTATTTAATAGAGACTTTTTCATATACACCTTGTAGTTTTTTATAGTCATAATGTAGGGTTCATGTCCTTGCCCTTTAAATGCCGAAGCATAACTAGGTCAGTACTCATTCTATTTCAAGAATGAGCACTGGGTTGTCATCCAGGTGTGTTCCATCACTTTCTTGTGGAACATGTCTGACATTCTCAAACCAGATGTCTGGCTGGGACTTGTCAGTCTTGCTCAATTTTCTTAATTCATCAATGGTCTTTTTTGCAATGTTGACAAATGCTTCGATGCCCCCAGGTAGCTCAATTTCATGTTGTGCGAAGTACAGATAAGGCATAGCACGAGTCTACTCATGAGTGACCTGGATCCTTACCCACAAGTACTTGTTTAGCTCAAAGTGAAACTCAGAACCTCACGAGTACATTCCCATGGATGACTTGGACTTGCGGGTATGAAACCCGTGAGTGTACAAGTACTCATTGACCCACAGGTCAACTCAAGTACTCATGAGTACCCATACAAGTACTTGGCTATATCATGAAAAAGTCATGATATAATTAGCAAACTCAGATATTCTAGTCAGTAGCGACCTCAGTTGTTCAAGGATCGGAGGTTACCGCACCCCCTGGAGTTTTCTTTCCTGCTCGTTTACTCTTATTCTTGAATGTTGCTACAATCTCGCTACATGGAATGAGGTCAGGGAGTGCCGCCCAAGAACTGAGAACTGTGGCTGCACGAGTTGATTCATCAGACAATGAATGTCGCATTTTTGAGACACTTGGCAATGGTGGGCGACTGAAAGTGTTCATAAACACCGGAAGACCACGTCTCGAGCTGTGCCTCTGGTTTGAAAACATTAGGGCATGTTCATGAGGCTTAAGATCTGATTGGTAGTACTCACGAAGGATTTCTTCATTGGTCCGTTCGTGGACTTTGAGTCGCCTGTTGAACTTTTCATGCTTTGTCACAGCGGCGGGTGATGTTGAACACGATTGTAAAGTGGAGGTACTGGTTTTTGCAGCCACAGATGTCACAGAGTCATCTTGATTGGATGAGTTGGCCTGCTGAACGCATCAACATTTTTGCTCATTGGTGTCCCATGAGTGTCCTGCCGCCATTCGAGGAAAAGAATGACTTGCTTTTATATATGTTCAGTAGCCTGCATTTGGACAGTCAGAAGCCCTTACCTCCCGCCAAATTTGCCATGAGATTTTGAACGGGGCGTGCAAGTGCGTTGAGGTACTTGTTGATAATCTAAGCAAAAAATCATCAGATTCAATGATAAGAAAAAGCGATAAAGGGGGGGATACATGAGTGGTGATAGCAATCTGGGTGTTCTCATCAGAAATGGGAGTATCAGGTTGGGTTGCAAGTGGTTGTTCATGCATTTGTGGAGGGGGGAGGCAATTTAAGAGAATAGGCGCCAGACAGAACGACTCTGAAGGCTCCGATCTTTTCGTGCCAGACCAAACTGTCCAGTTCGGTGACTATGTACGCACCTCCTCTGTTTCTCGTCACAATGACCATGGGGCCCAGGTAACACGGCTTCATCTTCTTGTCTAAACTCATTTCCACAGCTGTATTTTGAACTAGTACAAGAGACCCTGGTTTAAATTCATATGCCTTGATTTTATGATGGTGTTCCCTCTCCTATCAACGTAAGTCATCCAGCTTCTTTTTTGATACTCTCCTTCTTATATTATCAACATGGTCTCCGGTCCTCGGTTCACTCGAAACTTTAGAGTTTGAAAGACTGGCCAAAGACCGGTTCGGATCGGTTTAAACCGGTATTTTCCATGGAACGATCCGAGGATCTGAAATCAATGTCCCAAAATGGCAAGTACAAAATTTCTGCCACAAGAAAGACTTGAACTCTGAACTTCTATAGTATAAAGGATTCTTTTAACACCACTTAACCAACTGAGCCACAAGACCATTATATTTCATTGCTCACAATCACCCTACATACATCCCATTTTCCCACTTACTAAATAAGCACATGCCAGTTGTTTTTGACAAAAGGTGCGCGCCATCACCTTCCTCTTCCTTTAACCACCACCATCGTGATTAGACGCTCGCGTCTTTTTCATCGATTGTTGTTGGTTGTAGTAGATTGTAGTTCAACATGTCTTTCCATGACGAACCCCCCTCTTCCTCTAGCGGTGGTTGAGCCCTTAAAGCTCCATCACTTGCTAGATCGGCCAGGATCAACACCCAATCTGTCGCCAAACCCCCCGTCTCTCTTTATTGGCCGGATTCTCCAACTGATCGCACTCAATCGTCCTCTCCCGCACCAACTGGTAAGGCTGAGAAAATCCGTCTCAGGCAGAAGGCTCGCAAGTCTGCCCTGTGGAAGGTAATCCCACTGGTAACTGGTCAGAAGAACTGATCGATGTCGACACTCTTCCGTATGTCAGCCAACTCGTCTCTGTGGGGCCCCTAGCTCCCACCAAAACTGTTTACCGCAGCGACACCCCCTTCAGTGGGCAGGCCGAAGCGGCGAGGCATTCTTCCATCGCACTTCCCGCTAACGCCGGACTTGTGACGTTCGAGACTGTTCTGGATTACGTACTCAATGATCCGAAGCACGACCTCATCCCCAGCGAGTTACAGGTTAACATGGCAGGTGACAGCGAGGACAACCTCGCTGCAATGTGCGCTGCTCTCAAAACTGTCGGCGAGGCTATCAACTTTGGTCTGGCCTCTGGCGGCACCCTCACTCAGCTCAACATGGCCACCCTCTCCGCTGCCGTCATTTCATTGGCACAGCGGGTCATCATTCGAGGCATCACGCGAGACGCCGTCACTTCTGATGGAGTCCTCAGAGATGAATTCTTCATGCTCTTCGCTCTCATGGGCGATAAACTTGGCTTTAACCTTAACAGCGACGGCAATCTCATTCACAAGGACTATGTCCCCCCCCCTCCACCCCCGACACCCGCCTCCCAGGGCAAAGGCAAGTCTAAGGCTCCTCCTCCTCCCAACCCTCCCACCACCTCTCAGGCGGCGGACACCTCCATGTCGGACTCCTGGCAAGTCCACAAATCCCCCGCCCCTCCCAAAGCTCCCAGCTCTGGTAAGGCCCTGATCCCACGCGGCACCAAGGGTCTACCCTTGGCGCCCGCCCCAGCAGCCCAGCCTTCCAGGGGTTTACCCTCTGGAACGGTCAAGCGAGCCTTCAGGATCGATGACACGTCAGCATTCCTGCCCTTACCGCCCAAGGGACCTGCTTACAACAGGGCTCCTAGGCCGTCCTATGCCAACAAAGCCAAGAGTGGAGCACACGCCGCGCCTACAGGCAAAGCGCCTGCAGAAACTGGAGGCAATGTTCCCACCCTGAAGACTCCTGCGGCTCCTAAGCCCAGAGTGTCCTCGACCACCAAGGGCGCCAACAGGCGCTTTGTCATGATATCAAGCTCTGAGTGGGCCCTTTTCAAGAAACGCGACAAGGTTCACAAGGCTGCTCTTGAAGCGCTTGCAAATCTCAACTCTCCTCTCTCCCTCGAGGCTGCCGACTTATGCCCTGAAGGATTGAGGATGAAAACTATCAGTTCCACCAGTCGGGTCGTCCCCACCGATGTTGAACTCACCAACATTGGCAAGTTCATTGAACGCTTGCTCGAAACCGACAATGCAGAGATTAACGTCTATCTTCCGACATCTAAATCCTTCCTGAAGTTGACTGGCGTGCCCCGCGTCCTCAACAAGGAACCCATTTCGTCTGAGGCCATTGGCAAAGTCATCACAAAACACTGCTTTGCAGTCATGAGGAAACGAGTTGTCCTCATGTCCGCTGCCCGAATCGTCATCTACTCCAAAACTGCGGATACGTGCACGGTTTACTTCGATGTTCAGGATACCCAGAGTGGGGCCACCCTGAACACCCTTATCAAGACCAAGATTCGCTGGAATGTCAAAGCAAACTTCAGGCCCTCCCCTATCAGACAGGCGGACAAGCACATTGGCGTCCCCCTCTGCAGGAACTGCTTCCAGTGGGGGCACCAGATCCGTGACAATGGAACTGGCTGCCCCTCTAGACCCCAACTCTGCTCCGCATGTGGTGGCCCTCACCACGTCGATAACCACAGGCATCACGCCCCTTGTTGCAAGGGTGCACCCAAAGCCAACCCTCCTATCGCTCCCACCCCTGCTGGGCAGCCATGCGATCATGCTCCTAGGTGTCGCAACTGCGGTGAAGACCACCGCTCCGACTCCACTATTTGCAAGTTCTGGAAGAACCGCTTTGACCCCTCTTTCCACCGCAAGGCCTATGACAAGGCTGCCGCGAAAGATGCATCACACAAGGCAGCCAAGGCTGCCTGCCCCACCACCACGACGGCGGCCAAGGTTGCAACCCTTGTCCCCACTGATCGTAACCGCTTCGAGGTTCTAGATGGTATGGAGGATGTCGCGCCTTCAAACCCTGAGCCCATGCAAATTGCCACAACTAGTGGGACCAGCCCCTCTGATGGCGTTGTTAATGGTTGATACAACCGCAGCGCCTGACATGGACGAGCTGGTCTCCCTTAAGTTACGTCCCCATAATGTTCGGAGAACTAACACTATCATTGAATCTTTCCTTGTTAGACACAACGAAGATATCGATATCTATTTTGTACAGGAACCTGTCAAGTACCTTGCCCGCCACACCGTTTCCACCTCCTCCAAGAGTGGATCCCCTATCTACTCCTATTTCCGAAACCCATCTTGGATATGCTCAGACGCTTCCATGGCTGACTCCTCAGCCCGCACGGTAGATTACTTCAACACTAACATCGCCCATCTGCGCCCTGTTCTCCATCACGAATTTGACACCCCATCTGACATCCAAATCTTATCCTTATGGCCCACCAAATCTCGGCAGGTCTTCCTCATCAATGTGTACTCTGATGCTTCAGGAACGGCCATCAAGTGGCTTACCTGTAATGCTCACATGCTCCGCTCCCCTGTCATCTTTCTTGGTGGCGACTTCAACTGCCTGTCTGCTCTCTGGGACGCGGCAGTCCCCTATGCCTCGAGTCTCTCTACCGACCTCGTGCATGTCACTTCTTCCCTTGACCTTACGCTCAGCAGAACAAATACTGACCCTCCCACACGGATCCTGGACAACCCACTGCACCGGCCCTCCACGCTCGACCTCGTCTTCCTCCCGGTCTCCAGGCCTAGAAAATGCGAACGCTTTTTGTGTCCCTTTGAACACGACACTTCTGACCACGTCCCCCTGACCGTCTACCTGCCCTCGACTCTGTACCAGCCTTTGGTCTGGCAGATCGTCCCCTTGAAAACCTACGAAGATTATGTTGCAGGTCTCTTAGTTGCCTTTAGCTCGGTCCCCGACTCCTATGCCTCAGCCCAGGATGTCGAAACTGCAGCTATTAACCTCCAGACAGCCCTTTCTGAGAATTGGGACACTCAATCTCGCCCAGTCAAAGGCGCAGGATTGCACTCCCACTCGTGGTGGAGCGAGACCTGCGACTTAGCCAGGCAAGTGTATCTCGACACCAAATCTCCCGTTGACTATAGCAATCTTCGGGCGGTAATCCGGGCAGCCAAATGAGAATTCTTTGAAGATAGAATCGAGACCATTGCCCTCTCCCAAAAAAACCCCTGGTCCCTCATGGACTGGCACAAGCCCCGTCGCTCAGACCCCCTTGCAAATTTGAAGGGGGCCAATGGTGATGTTCTCCACTCTTCTAACGACATGTTTGACGCTTTTGACAAGGCCTTTCATACGCCTCCTCCTAACTCTCCAAAGATGGGTATCCTCAATGAAATCCCACAAGAACCTACTCGCGACTGGATACCGATCACGGGTCCCGAGATTATGTCCCTTGTCCTCAAATGCAATCCCAAATCTGCCCCTGGTCCTAACCACGTATCATGGGCTCTCCTCAAGCGTCTCCTCCAGAAAGATGAAGTGTTGACACACATCACAGCCCTAGCTAATGCCTGCATAGATTACTCTTGCTGGCCTGCAGCTTTCAAAACCTCTGTCACGGTTATCATACCGAAGCCTGGCAAAGAAACCTACGATAAACCCAAGTCCTTTCAACCCATCGTTCTCCTCAACACGGTGGCAAAGATTATTGAGAAAGTCATCGCCAATCGAATGCAATTCGAATGCGCTAAGTACAGCCTTGTCCACCAATACCAATTCGGCGGACTTCGCTACAGATCTACAACTGATGCTGGCATCATCATAACACACAGAGTCCGGAATGGGTGGGCGAAGAAACGTGACATGGGGGTTGTGGCCTTCGACATCGCGCAATTCTTCCCTTCTCTGGACCATCAATTTTTGCTAGGAGTACTATGGCGGCTGGGGTTTTCAGCCGCCTTGAGTAAGTTCTTCGAATCATATCTCCGTGGATGGTCTACTCGTTTTGTCTCAGGACAGAATGTCTCAGACCTCTTCGAAATCCTCTTTGGTGTGGGTCAAGGCTCGGCACTCTCCCCCATCCTTTCCGGCATCTATCTTTCGCCGGCCCTCAGAATCTTCTACAGTTGTGGTCATGTGCAGTACCTAGATCTATTCTCCTTCATAGACGACGGCATGCTCATCGCCCAGTCTTCTGACCTTGACGCTATCAGATTCCACCTACGGGCTGGCCGAAAAGCCATCGACGGCATCCTCATTGGCATGGGACTGGCCACTGAACCGACGAAAGACGAACTCATGTTCTTTACCCGAACCGTCTCTCCATCATACCCTATCGTTCGACTACCTGGTCAACCCCCCCTCCAAGTCAAGGCCATTTTGCGCTACCTCAGCTTCTTCTTCAACCATCGTCTGACCTTCAACGAGCACAGACGCTTCTATGCCACCAAGGCGCTCACATCCATCCCCCTCCTCCTTGGTAACTCCTCACGTGGTCTCTCACCCCACCTCAAACGCCTCCTGTACATGTCATGCATCATGCCGATCCTCACTTATGGATGCCAACTCTGGTACTACAACGGTCCATGCCTCAAAACCGCTTTCAACCTGTTGAACTCAGTCCACTACAGAGGCGCCAGATGGATCACCGGCGCTTTCAATCGGTCGCCTACCGGGGGTGTCCTCGCTATTGCGGGGCTCATGCCTGCTAGATGTTATGGACTCTACGGTATGAGGACCACATCATATCTTTTACTTATCGGCCCGACTCGGCGCCCTCTTACGAGCTTACTATGTCTAATGTCTACTTTCGCAATCTTCGATTTCCAGTCTGACTCATTACATTACTTCGTCATCCCCTTTAGTATACTTTGCTCCCGCACTGACTCGCTTTCCGCAGTCAGCTTACTCACTGTACATAGCCTTCCGCAGTCGCCTTACTCATGCGCACTGCCTTCCGCAGTACTGACTCATCCGCTACCGCCTATAGTCAGTACAGAGATCAGAGAGTTTATCGGTGTCCAGACAACTGTTATCAGAAGATTGATTAGGACGCTCACATCGAGATGTCCCAGAGCCACATCATCACGTCTTACTTGAAGCAGCAGATCTACGCCCACTTCACCACCGAAGAACAACAGACCAAGTACAACCGCTGGGCACGAAACGAGAGACTTGACCCCTTCTCACGACCAACAGATGCGCAGGAACAGAGATTCCTTAGAGATTTACAGAGGAAATACTCTGAACGTTTTGCCACCGATTCCGCCGACGAGTCCCCTGACGAATTTACTTTTGACTCCGCGCAGTCAGATATCGAACAGACGCCTAGAACAGGGACTCATTTTCAATCCTTACCTGTATCCCGAACCCCATCTTCATCCCAACAACCCGACCTCTCTTCTCCTCCGCAGACTCTAAACATGGCAGAAGCTCCGGCTGTACAAACAATGGATACATCCAAGATCATCAAGGATCCTGGGATGTTCAAGGACAGATACACCTTTGACGAGTGGTGGAAGGCCACCAAACTATACATCAGGTTCCAAAAGAGCCTCACAGACGATCAGAAGATTCTTGCAGTGCTATCCCGCATGATGGAAGGGTCCGGCAGACACTGGGCCAGTAACAAGTTAGACGACCTTGCCACCGATGGCGAGAACATCACCTGGTTAGGTTTCTCAGATGACATCGCTACGCGATTCTCTATTGCCAACAAGTCGGCAGCGGCCAAGGCGAGACTCGAAGTCCTGAAACAGGAGAAATGCACCATCGACGAATTCTTGGACGAATTCGAAGAGCTCTTGAAGCTGTCAAACCTTGGCGAAGAAACTGGGAAATACATCCTGGAAAAGAACGTCAACCGCAGAATCTCTGAACAAGTGGCTAGCGATGGCAAGACGTACACCGATTATGCAAAGAAGATCCGAAACAAGGGACGACAGATGGAAGGACATGCACTGGTCATCCGAGGAGGCGGCGACATGCGCACCGGATCGGGTACCACTTATGGTGGTCAGGGCAAAGCCATGGAAATCGACAAAGCAGGAGTAGCCCGTTGCTACAACTGTCAACACTTCGGTCATCTGGCTAAAGACTGTAGCGCTCCAAAGAAGAAAGATGGTCGCAAGTGTTTCAACTGTGACCAAGAAGGCCATATCGCGCGCAACTGCCGCAAGCCGAAGAAGAACTCCGGAAGGGTTAGGAAGGTATCTGAGGAAGATGCCGAGAATGATGAAACCACAATCTTAGAAGCTGACGAGAAGGATTTTCCCGAAGGGTCCGATTAAACGACGCTAAGTCGCGACCCTTATCTATTAAACGGACTTGCTTGCCTTGTATGACTACAGACAATAGAACCTATGTCATCCCTGCCAAGCGAGCCGCTGCGTTGACTAAGATTGTGAAGGAAGATAACCCTCTGAAAAGACAAGAAATCAGGCTGTTAGCTCAGCTCAAAACACGACGAGGACCAAAGGTTATCCGACCTGAGGTTGACAGCGGATGTGAACACACATGCATCCATCCCAGAATAGTACGCGAACAGAACCTCCCCACGTGAGGAATACCACCCATAGCAATTCTAAATGCAGATGGATCACCAAATCGACAACAGAAAGCAAGCCAACTTGCCGAAGTCAAACTGGATTTGGGAGCACATCAGGAAACCATGGAAGCAATGGTACTGGACATTGGGAGAACGGACATGCTCTTGGGACATGACTGGTTGGTGCACCACAACCCCACAATCAATTGGACAACCGGCGTGGTAACATTTAACCGGTGCCCAACAACATGTCGAACCAAACACTCAGATTTTAGGATTAACCTTAATGGTCGCAAACACCGGGTTCGCATGGTTGAGGTGCGCGACAAAGATGCACCCAAAAAGTCGGATCAGAAATGGAAGCCTGGAGACCCTATTTTAGAAGCTGTCACTCCCACACCACCTCCCACAACCAAACGACCCTCATATGTTGAACAATTTGCTCATCTTTTTGAGAAAGAGAACTTTGATAAGATCCCAAAGGAGAGGGAATGGGACCATGGTATCGAACTTACACCGGACGCACCAAAGGAACTAGGGGGAAATACATATCCTATGATGCAAAAGGAACAAGAGGAATTGGACGCATTCATTGACGAGGGTCTAGCAACAGGAAAGATCCGTCCATCCAAATCCCCTTATGCCTCCCCTTGCTTCTTCATCAACAAGAAGGATGGCTCCAAACGATTGGTACAAGATTACCGCATGGTCAATAAATTCACGGTCAAAGACAAGTTCCCACTCCCACGAATATCCGATCTCTTGGACGTACTGAAAGATGCGGTCTACTTCAATAAAATGGACATCATGTGGGGTTATAACAATGTCCGGATTAAGGAGGGCGATGAATGGAAAGCTGCCTTCCTCACCAGTTGAGGATTGTTCGAACCATTGGTCATGTTTTTCGGTCTTTGCAACTCCCCAGGAATGTTCTCTCGAATGATGGCTAGTCTATTCCGGGACCAGATCCGCCGACGTATCTGCGTGATCTACATGGATGACATCATGGTTATCGGTAAAACCAAGGAAGAACTTGCGCAAAACACTGAAGAAATCCTACAGATCCTATCGGACAATGATTTGTTCCTAAAGGAGAAGAAGTGTTTATGGGAAGTAACGAAATGTCCTATATTGGGATATGTGGTTGGTGAGGGACGTGTTGAGATGGAAACTGAGAAGGTGGATACAATTTGAAACTGGCGAGCACCCACATCAAAAAAGGAAGTTCAGAAGTTCCTTGGATTTGCTAACTTCTATCAACATTTTATTGAAGGGTACTCAAACATCGCAAAACCTCTCACCGCGCTCACAGGCGGTACGGCATTTACTTGGGGACCAACAGAGCAGCAAGCTTTTGAAGGTCTCATATGGGCAATTACATCGGCACCAGTCTTGGCATTACCGAAACCAGAGGGACAGTTCAGGGTTGAAACCAATGCATCGGGCTATGCAATTGGAGCAGTACTCTCTCAGAAGCAAGACAACAAATGGCACCCCATCGCGTTCTTGTCGCGGACCATGTCCGCGGCCGAACAGAATTACAAGATATATGACAAGGAACTCCTGGCAGTCGTGGAAGCATTGAAAGATTGGAGACACTATCTTCTTGAAGCCAGGGAACGTTTCGAGATCTTGACCGATCACAAGAACCTGGAATATTTCCGTCATCCTCAGGACCTAAATCAACGACAGCGACACTGGAAAATGAAGTTACAAGGCTATGACTTCGAATTACGGCATGTGCCCGGCAAGACCAATGCAAAAGCGGACATCCTGTCACGCTTACCCTGGTATGAAGCGGAGCTCAAACCACAGGACAGTGACCAAATGCTCAAGGAGGGACTATTCTTGAAATGGTTGGAATCAGAAGATGTGGTACAAATGGAGATGTTCACGGAGGAACAATTCTTTGAAGGGGGTGAGACATCTGATTCCATCAAAATTAGAAACATCACAACCATCGAAAACCCATGGATCGCACGCATCAAGGCTTTGAACCGCATTGAGACAGAAGTAGTGCAGGGCCTAAAAAAGAATCCTCATTGGTATCAACAGGAGAATGGGATCACCTACGCAGGAGAACGAGTCTATGTCCCGCCAGACCCACAATTACGACAAGAATTGATGTTTGAGTCACACGATGCACCAGTGGCGGGACATCCAGGACAGTACCGGACACATGAACTCCTTACTCGCACCTACTGGTGGCCTACCATACTGCATGATGTGAAGAAGTATGTGAAGGGTTGCGACACTTGTCAATGCAACAAGATTAACCGACAAAAGCGACATGCTCCGCTACATCCCCATGCAGCACCAAGTCACCCATGGGCAGACATAGGAATTGATGTCGTGGGACCGATACCAGAATCTGATGGAAAAAACGCAATTCTGGTTATCATGGATAGACATTCGAAGATGCTTCACCTTATTCCAACAACCGTGGAACTATCAGCTGAAGGATTAGCCAAGATCTATCGGGATCAGATATGGAAGCTTCATGGGATCCCTAAGAAGATCATCAGCGATAAGGGACCACAGTTCGCCGCGAAGTTCATGGAGATACTCTGCCGCATGCTAGAGATCAAAAGGAACCTGTCCACCACATACCACCCACAGACTGACAGACAGGCCAAGTGATCGCATCAGGAGACGGAAGCGTTCTTATGAAACTTTGTCAACCATCTACAGGATGATTGGGCTGAATGGATCGCAATCACAGAGTTCCAGTACAATGACAAAGAACATCAGACGATGAAGCACACCCCATTCTACCTCAACTACGGTTTACATCCGTGGAAGGGAGAGCTCGTGTTAGAAGATACCAATCCGGCTGCCAATGACTTGTTGAAAAAACTCAAACAGGCACGAGAAGAAGCCAATGCTGCGCTGAAACAAGCACAGGATCAGATAAAGAAGACAGTTGACACACGGCGAAGTCCATCTCAGGACTACCGCATCGGAGACAAGGTGTGGCTGGAAGGGACTAACATCAGGACCGATCGCCCCTCAAAGAAACTTGATGCACTCCGACATGGACCATTCAAAGTCCTAGAGAAGAAAGGAGCTAGCGCGTACCTTCTTGATCTTCCGAAGACTTGGAAGATGATTCACCCTGTATTCAACGAGACTCTGTTGTCACCATATGAAACTCCGAAGTACGCCATCCAGAAGAAGAAACCAGCCCCTGATCCGATCATTGTCGAAGGACGAGAAGAGTACCATGTGTCTACAATTCTAGACTCTCGAAAGTTCCACGGAAAGATCCAGTACCTCGTCCAGTGGGAAGGATATGGTCCAGAAGAGAACACATGGGAACCTCGAGCTAATGTTCAGAACGCTCAAGATTTGATCTGTGATTTCCATCGGCAGAACCCGTCTCGCCCACGATAGACAGCTCTCAGAATCCATGACAAGTATCAACCTCATCAGTCAACCACACACCGAGTTCCCCGCTCTAGTCCTTTTTCCCTGCCCAATATAGCCTCCCCCTTCTTCTTCTATCTCTCAACCATCCTCGCCGCCATGTCCAACACCACCGTTACCTCCACCTCTACCACCGACATCAACCCCGCCATCGCCGCCCTCATGAACGAAGCACTCTCCATGAGAGACCAAATCCATGCTCTCGAAACTTCCCTTGCCGACCTCCTCCATCGCCAGATGCATATCCGGCTTCACTCGCTGTCCAACCTACCCGTCGCCCCGAGTCCCAAGGAAAAACAAATTCTCGGAAACTACACCAGCACCCTCATAATCGAGAATCAACGTATTCAGCTGGCTATCAAAGGCCTCGAACTCGCCGTAGCCATCAACGAGGAGTTGATATATGATTGGAGCCTCAAGGAAAGTCCGAACTGGTCCGATCCCGGCAACAATGAGGAATGGGGACAGTGACTCTGTGAGGACACAGAGCTTGGAGAGGGGAACATGTTACGGACTCTACGGTATGAGGACCACGTCATATCTTTTACTTATCAGCCCGACTCGGCGCCCTCTTACGAGCTTACTATGTCTAATGTCTACTTTCGCAACCTTTGATTTCCAGTCTGACTCATTACATTACTTCATCATCCCCTTTAGTATACTTTGCTCCCACGCTGACTCGCTTTCCACAGTCAGCTTACTCACTGTACATAGCCTTCCGCAGTCGCCTTACTCATGCGCACTGCCTTCCGCAGTACTGACTCATCCGCTACCGCCTATAGTCAGTACCTATATAAACCTCTTATACTATAGTAGATTCCTTAGATTTAGCAATCACTTTGCTCTTCGCCTTTCCACTTTCCTGCATACTCTGCCCGAACCTTGGAACAGTTTGTTAAGCATAACACTAGACAACACATCACCAAGCTTGTGCAGCGCTCTCGAATCAGAGCCGCCCAACTTCCCGTCACTCACCCTGTCGTCTGCGAGCTTTTGCTCAAGGCGGAGGATAAGACCCTTAGCCCAATCGTCGACATTCAAAACCTGATGATCGCCATCAAACTTGAGAGATCCGACTACCTTAGCGACGAGGCTCACCTGGGAAATCGCATACTCGATCTCTACCCGGATTTGTTCATCTGGGACACCCCACAGGTCGACAACGACAAGAAGCGTTACACCTACCTCAAAGACATCCTCACCACTGCCGAGGAAGAAAACCATCAAGCGGCCTTCTGCATTGCTGCCTGACCCAGCGTTGGTAAGATGTTGTTGTCGGCAGTCGCGGTAGTCCCCTTCGCCCCCTCCATTGGTTGTCACGCTCAAGACCCCCATATGACCAGAGCCAGCGCAGGCAGAAGTCTCGCCCCCGAGACTCTCATCATCGCCACCCTCCTTGGCCTTAGCAAGGTCATCACACACGCACCTTATGTCACGGAGATTCATATCTTCACCTGGAACATACAGGCTGTCCGACTTGCCCTCGATACAGGCTCCATTCATGCAGGCCACTCTGTCTCATGCGGCATTTCCCGTCTCCTCCGGCCCTTCCTCGCTGGAGCTGGCGTCGTCCATGTCCATCTCGACACACCTCTCACGTCTGAGTGGGGTTCTGCCTTCCCTGACCCCTCACGTCACTTCAAATTGACCCAAGGAACAGCCTTGTCTCCTTTGTCGCCCAACTTTGCCCGTACCGCTGCCACTACCAGTGCCGTAGATGGATGGCGCAAACTTCATTCCGCCCCCGAATTCCAAGGTCGCTCCTTCCTCCCTCTCCACACTGGAGACAAAGAGAAGGTATTCCAACCAGACCACGTCAAAGGTGGACCCTGGCTCAATTCCTGGGCGGGCAACAACAATGCACTGTTCGCTCGCCTCACCTGCGCCACCCTGGGCCATGCCCCCATCAGTGCCTACAGACAATGATTCAATCATCCAGGCCCATTCACATGCGCTTGCGACGATGACACTCTCGAGACGGTTGACCACCTCCTCCACAAATGTCCTCTCTTTGATAGAGACAACGCCTCAATAAACGGTACAATATCGGCAATTTCCTGGGGATGCTCACAAACCATCCCGCGTTATTCACCTTTCCCCTGCCCTAACTTATCGGGTGAGCTTCAGTGTTACGCTTTCTTTCTTTCACGGTCTCTTTAGTTACTACGGTCTCTGCCTTCGGGCGTATGTAGTTTATATACGGGGTCTGTTCTTGTGGACTTGATCCATGGGCGGACCCCACTCTCGGATACTTTTATATATCTTTCTGCACATGTGCCGTGACCACAGGGCATTACTCTCCAATACTCTTCATATGTAGTTCTCGCTAAATTTGTAACTTAATGTACAAGACCGGACTGCGATCGGGCGCCGGAATATAAATTGAGGTTTTAAAAAAAAAAAAAAAAAAAAAAAAGGTGCATGCGTGCACTCTCTCCTGCCTCAATCACAAGTAGACAGGTTATATGTATAATCTGGCCTTTTCACCACCTGTGCCCCTCATTGCAAGGTCAGCAATAGGTGGATGCATTGTTTCGATGTTGGATGACGCGTGCATCAAACATGCCAAATACATGTAAACAAATGTCCAAAAAACATCGCACATCTGGTTATTATGTCTACACAGGAACAAGTAAAGTCTTCTACTATATTGATTAGGTAGGATGGCATTCTATCAAATTGGGCCACGGAATGTGAGTTATAGAGGTGCGATGTTGATAACCAAACAGTAGTAAACAATGCGCAAAATGCATTGTGCGGGTGCGTGCGGCCCCTTCCTCATGGTCTAACAATAGTTTGAAGTAATAGAACTATGTATTGGGTATGTATTCACCTTCTGAAACACCTTGAATAATTTTTAGAAGTCCAGATAAGATAGAAATAACCAAATGTGCAGATTTCAGAAAAAGTGTTATATCTTCTTAATGAATGAACCAAATTTGAAAAATGAAGGTGCTGGGAGATCCCCTGGATGAAGAGGATCCAAGGCTGAAATAAAAATTTTGGACAAAATTTCGACTTATTTTACTCATATTGACCTTATGAAGTCCTTTAATTTTATTTGAAGTGTCTCAATAGGTTCCCATACAATGATTCAATGGTATATATATTACATGTAGTATAAAGTGGTTGTGGAAAGGAGGAAGTAAGAAAATACTTGTTTTTGTGTTTGGGGAAACTCATGATGCACTGTTTATCATGATTTACAGTGGTTTTGATGTATTATTTTTCAGTACAGACTCTCTACCATACATAGCTCCTGTATTTAACTGTTTGTATAGCTACTATTAGTTTCTAAGTATCTCTACATAAGTTACAAACTAATTTTAGCACTTACAGTGCCATGGATTGGGACTCGACGACGACGTGAGTTTCAACGATGCACGTTGCTCAGCATTGATGCCAAGCACTCTCAGCAATTGCCGAGAGTCGACCCATACATAAGTCGAAACCTTCCCACACTCTTTTTTATCCCCCACCTTCACTCCACCCATCCACTTTCCCCCCCCAATGGCCGCCCCTCGTGCACAATGGCATCGACTGACACACAATGGCCCCCTCTAATGCCTAACAGCCTCCTTCGCACCCAATGGCCCCTCGCGTGCCCAACGGCCCTCTAACACCCAACAGCCTCCTCTAACGCCCAACGGCCGCCTTGCGTCCCCAACACTGTTGACTCACACCCAGCACCCTTCCTTCACGCGCACCAGCTGCCCCTCATGCCCAACGGCCCCCCCTCATGCCCAACAGCCCCCCCTCTATCGCCCAATGGCCGCCTCGCGTCCCCAGCACCATCGATTCGCGCCCACCACCCTTCCTTTCCACGCACTGGCCACCCCTCATGCCCAATGGCCCCTATTAGCACCCAACGGCCACCTCGCGTCCCCAACCCCGTCGACTCACGCCCACCGGCCCCTTTTGCGCCGTACGGCACGGCGCACCTGCCACGACATGTGCCCAACGGCATCGACTGACGCTCAAGAGTAGATGGGGGTGGGCTGAGGCCACAGAGGACCAATGGAGGAGGTACGACACGCGTGCACAGCATTGGGCTGTGCGCGTGTGTCCTTAATGTTGTTTAACATGTAATATATTGGTTTAAACTGGTCTAAACCAGTTCGGTCTCACTTTCTTGAGGTGAGAGGGACCGATGCACTGGTCTTGCATTGGTCTGGTTCGGTTTTTTCGGAATCATGTGAACTGAAAAATTGGTCTCGGTCTCGGTCTCAATATTTTGAGGGTCAAAAACCGGACCGAATCAGGCAATGAAGAATCTCTTCAAACACATCTGCCTTCATCACCTCCTCCTGAGGCGCACCCAACATCTACAGAGCCAGTGAAACAACCTCAAAAGGTGACCTTCCAAAAAAAAAAACTCACATGCACCGTCAACACCTCCTTCCTTGTCCACCCCTCATCTCCCTCATTCGGCCTCTTCAATGCCCACAAAATCATCATCGGCATCGACAACCCCTCGCTCGCTGCCCTCACCCACGGCACCAACACCTTCTGCGGGATCCCGTGCTCCCTCCCCCCATCCTCCCCAAACTCCACCCACATCCTCTTCCCCTCCAACGACGCCCACACCGGCAACACACGCTGTGGCACCCACCGGAACTCACCCACCTCCACATCGGCCACGGCCTCCGCGAACAGCGCGTCGACCTGGATCTCGCAGTTGATCGCGCACTGCTTGTACTCCGGCGGCAGATAGCGAGCGGTGCCGGGGGGGTCGAGCGGCATGACGGGGTGCTCGACACCGGTCCAGTGCTCGGTGCAGCAGAAGAAGGCGAGGGCGCAGGAGGGGCAGGGGGCCAGCATGGTCACGGTTGAGGTGGAGAGCCCCTTGTTGAGCGCTTCCATGCGCATGTTTTGGTCGGTGCGGCCGCTGGGGTGGGATGGGGGGGAAGAAGGCATGGTCGTTTAAGTGTGTGTGTGTGTGTGTCATTTGTGGGGTGAGGGGAGGAAGGTTACGTACCATCCCACACAATGGGGTTCAAGGGTGATGAGGTTTCTTTCTGCGATCGTCAGCGGTCGCTTGAGGTCTTTCTCCAGGAACCCTATTTGGTGATACGACATCACCATTATGATCATGTCGAGATGGCAGAGCCTGTGCCCCACGGTGAGTCCACCGGAGAGGGCAAAGATGAGATCTTGTTGGACAAAGAAGTCGCCTTCAAGGTTGTTCAGGGCTTTGCACATGCTTTTATGTGTTTTCCAGTCTTTCTGTGGCAGGGTGAGACGAGGGGGTTTTAGCTCCCAAAGCTCAAAGAACCTGCCAGGTGCATGCGGTGACCTTACCCTTTGACAAGCTGCCCAAGGGAATGAGTGAGAGCTGGCAAGACGACGATGGACGTACCAACTCCACAATACTGGACACTTTTGCACTGCATACACTTCTGAAGGGCTGTCGTCCCCACCTTGAGCTTGAGGCATGAATAGCAAGCTTGGCCAATGACAGCGATGATCGTTGGTATGTGATCCTTGTTTGAAGCCTGCATTGCGTATGGCGGTTGATGTGTAGAAATTAGAAACAATGGGCAGTGAGTTATAAAAAGAGTTCTGTGATGCGCCTGGGCTGGCAGGTTGGTCTGTGCCCCAGACCCACGTCACGAGACCAGGGATCACAGCATTACTGCTAACTTAGGGCACGAGCTGATTTTTTTTTTTTCCACGGCAAATTTTGGGTAGTGAAACGGAATTGTCAAATTAGAATGCTTGTATCTTGTCATATACTCTATGTATCACCACAGAATAAAATCTGATGTATGCAAAAAAATAACCTGCATCAGACAAATTTGGTATGTTGCATGGTACATCTCAGAGACACTCTTCACTGCCTTCTAGCCATTGAATATTCCAATAGACAAGCCATATATTATTTCTAGACTCCCTAGCATGAGTGCAGGTGGAGGACATGGACATGAAGGTGGTGGTGCATTGTTACGGACTAATGACTACGGACATATACGCTTACTTTTTCACTTTTACTCATCGGCCCCCACTTACACATATCGTATTATACTTTATTTCCTTTAGTATACTTCGCTCCCGCGCTGACTCGCTTTCTGCAGCTGTCTGACTCATTCCGCAGTCAGCTTGCTCATTAGTACATAGCCTTCCGCAGTCGCCTTACTCATGCGCACTGCCTTCCGCAGTTACTGACTCATTCACTACCGCTCATAGTCAGTACTATATAAACCTCATGTACCATAGCTACATTCCTTAGATTTAGCAATTACATTGCTCTTCGCCTTTCCATCTTCCTGCATACTCTGCCCGAACCTTGGAACGGTTTGTTACGCATAACAAGTTGCTAAATCTCGTTAGGTTCGCCCAGAGTGAAGAGAGCAACTACCAGACGAGTCAAGACGTCGCGCTTCTTTGAAGACTTCACCAGTAACCCATTCGCCCCACCAGAAGCCCGACAGGAGGAGCTAAGTCCTCGAGACAGTATCGATTTTACACTCATCCAGCAGTACATCGAATCGGAGATCCGTCGCATCCTACAGCAGGTGCTTGACGAAGAACTAGACAACGACGAGCATCGCCCCCACGGCGAGATAGCAGAGAGCATCCATCTTGCTCGACAACACCAGATCGCGCGCTACAACGCCCAACAGAACGAACTCGAAAGCCTTCGCGTTCAAGAAGGACCTCAGACAGGTCGGATCACAGAGATCAGAGAGTTTATCGGTGTCCAGACAACCGTTATCAGAAGATTGATTAGGACGCTCACATTGAGACGTCCCAGAGCCGCATCACCACGTCTTACTCGAAGCAGCAGATCTACGCCCACTTCACCACCAACGAGCAACAGACCGAGTACAACCGTTGGGCACGAAACGAGAGACTTGACCCCTTCTCGCGACCAACAGACGCGCAGGAACAGAGATTCCTTAGAGATCTACAGAGGAAATACCCCGAACGTTTTGCCACCGATTCCGCCGACGAGTGCCTGACGAATTTACTTTTGACTCCGCGCAGTCAGATACCGAACAGACGCCTAGAACAGGGACTAATTTTCAACCCCTATCTGTATCCCGAACCCCATCTTCATCCCAACAACCCGACACCTCTCCTACTCCGCAGGTTCTAGACATGGCAGAAGCACCGACAGTGCAAACGATGGATACATCCAAGATCATCAAAGATCCTGGGATGTTCAAAGACAGACACACCTTTGACGAGTGGTGGAAAGCCACCAAACTATACATCAGGTTCCAGAAGGGCCTGTCCGACGATCAGAAGATCCTGGCGGTGTTATCCCGCATGATGGAAGGGTCCGGTAAACACTGGGCCAGCAACAAGTTAGACGATCTTGCCACCGATGGCGAGAACATCACCTGGTTAGGATTCTCAGACGACATCGCTACATGATTCTCTATTGCCAACAAGTCGGCAGCAGCCAAGGCGAGACTCGAAGTCCTGAAACAGGAGAAATGCACCATTGACAAATTCTTGGACGAATTCGAAGAGCTCTTGAAGCTGTCAAACCTTGGCGAAGAAACTGGGAAATACATCCTGGAAAAGAACATCAACCGCAGAATTTCTGAACAAGTGGCTAGCGATGGCAAGATGTACACCGATTACGCAA
Organism: Entoloma clypeatum; assembly: GCA_963565915.1. Classification (NCBI taxonomy): domain Eukaryota; kingdom Fungi; phylum Basidiomycota; class Agaricomycetes; order Agaricales; family Entolomataceae; genus Entoloma; species Entoloma clypeatum. The sequence goes on from OY751492.1 coordinate 4,428,573, forward strand.
AGGAGATCCGAAACAAGGGACGACAGATGGAGGGACATGCATTAGTCATCCGAGGGGGTGGCGACACACACACCGGATCGGGCACCACTTATGGTGGTCAAGGCAAAGCCATGGAGATCGACAAAGCAGGAGTAGCCCGTTGCTACAACTGTCAGCGCTTTGGTCACCTTGCCAAAGACTGCAAAGCCCCAAAGAAGAAAGATGGTCGTAAGTGTTTCAACTGCAACCAAGAAGGACATATCGCGCGCAACTGCCGGAAGCCGAAGAAGAACTCTGGAAAGATTAGGAAGGTGTCTGATGGAGATACCGATGATGATGAAACCATCACCATAGAGACCGATGAGAAGGATTTTCCCGAAGGGTCCGATTAAACGACGCTAAGTCGCGACCCTTATCCATTAAACGAACTCGCTTGCCTGGTGCAGCTACAGACAATATAACTTATGTTATCCCTGCAAAGCGAGCCGTTGCGTCAACTAAGATTGTCAAGGGAGATAAACCTCCGAAACGACGAGAGATCAAGCTGCAAGCTCAGATCAAAACACGACGAGGACCAAAGGCCATTCGACCCGAGGTTGATAGCGGATGTGAACGCACATGCATCCATCCCAGAATAGTACGCGAACAGAACCTCCCCACACGAGGAATACCGCCCATAGCAATTCTAAATGCGGATGGATCACCAAATCGACAACAAAAAGCGAATCAACTTGCCGAAGTCAAGCTGGATTTGGGAACACATCAGGAAACCATGGAAGCGATGGTACTGGACATTGGGAGAACAGACATGCTCTTGGGACATGACTGGTTGGTACACCACAACCCCACGATCAATTGGACAACCGGCGCTGTAACGTTCAACCGGTGCCCAACAACATGCCGAACCAAACATTCGGAATTCAGGGTTAACCTTGATGGTCGCAAACACCGGGTTCGCATGGTTGAGGTGCGCAACAAAGATGCACCCAAGAAGTCGGATCAGAAATGGAAGCCTGGAGACCCTATATTGGAAGCTGTCACTCCCACACCACCTCCCACAACCAAACGACCCTCATATGTTGATCGGTTTACTCACCTCTTCGAGAAGGAGAACTTTGATAAGATCCCGAAGGAAAGGGAATGGGACCATGGTATTGAACTTACACCGGACGCACCAAAGGAACTAGGGGGAAACACATATCCCATGACGCAAAAGGAACAGGAGGAATTGGACGCATTCATTGACGAGGGTCTAGCAACTGGAAAGATCCGCCCGTCCAAATCCCCTTATGCTTCCCCTTGCTTCTTCATCAACAAGAAAGATGGTTCCAAACGATTGGTACAAGATTACCGCATGGTCAACAAATTCACGGTCAAAGACAAATTCCCACTCCCTCGCATCTCCGATCTCTTAGACGTGCTGAAAGATGCAGTCTACTTCAATAAGATGGACATCATGTGGGGTTACAACAATGTCCGGATTAAAGAAGGCGATGAATGGAAGGCTGCCTTCCTTACCAGTTGAGGATTGTTTGAACCATTGGTCATGTTTTTCGGCCTTTGCAACTCCCCGGGAACGTTCTCTCGGATGATGGCTAGTCTATTCCGGGACCAGATCCGCCGACGCATCTGCGTGATCTACATGGATGACATCGTGGTTATTGGTAAAACCAAGGAAGAACTCGCGCGAAACACCGAAGAAATTCTGCAGATCCTATCAGACAATGACTTGTTCCTAAAGGAGAAGAAGTGTTTCTGGGAAGTAACGAAATGCCCCATATTGGGATATGTCGTTGGTGAAGGACGTGTCGAGATGGAAACCGAGAAGGTGGACACGATCCGAAACTGGCGAGCACCCACATCAAAAAGGGAAGTCCAGAAGTTCCTTGGGTTTGCTAACTTCTATCGGCGCTTCATTGAAGGATACTCAAACATCGCGAAACCACTTACCGCGCTCACAGGTGGCACTGCGTTTACTTGGGGACCAACGGAACAAAAGGCATTTGAAGGTCTCATACAGGCGATCACATCGGCACCAGTCTTGGCACTACCAAAACCAGATGGACAGTTCAGGGTCGAAACCGATGCATCGGGCTATGCAATTGGGGCTGTACTCTCCCAAAAACAGGACGACAAATGGCATCCTATCGCGTTCTTGTCGCGGACCATGTCCGCGGCCGAACAAAATTACGAGATATACGACAAAGAGCTCTTGGCAGTCATGGAAGCACTAAAAGATTGGAGACACTATCTGCTCGAAGCCAGGGAACGCTTCGAGATCTTAACTGATCACAAGAACCTGGAGTATTTCCGCCGTCCTCAGGACCTAAATCAACGACAAAGGCGCTGGAAGATGAAGTTACAAGACTATGACTTCGAACTACGGCATGTGCCTGGCAAGACAAATGCAAAAGTGGACATCCTGTCGCGCTTACCCTGGTATGAAACAGAACTCGAACCGCAAGACAGTGACCAAATGCTCAAGGAGGGACTATTCTTGAAACGATTGGAATCAGAAGATGTGGTACAAATGGAGATGTTCATGGAGGAACAATTCTTTGAAGGGGGTGAAACATCTGATTCCATCAAGATTGGAAACGTCACAACCATCAAAAATCCGTGGATCGCACGCATCAAGGGTTCAAACCGCATGGAGACAGAAGTAGCCCAGGGTCTAAAAAAGAATCCTCACTGGTATCAACAGGAAAACGGCATCACATATGCAGGTGAACGAGTCTATGTTCCACCGGACCCACAACTGCGTCAAGAACTAATGTTTGAATCACATGATGCACCAGTGGCTGGACATCCAGGACAGTATCGAACACACGAACTTCTCACTCGCACCTACTGGTGGCCTACCATCCTGCATGATGTAAAGAAGTACGTAAAAGGTTGCGACACCTGTCAGCGCAACAAGATCAACAGACAGAAACGACATGCTCCGCTACACCCCCATGCAGCACCAAGTCATCCATGGGAAGACATAGGGATTGACGTCGTGGGACCGATACCAGAGTCTGATGGAAAGAATGCAATCCTGGTCATCACGGATAGACATTCGAAGATGCTTCATCTCATTCCGACAACCGTGGAATTATCGGCTGAAGGATTAGCCAAGATCTATCGGGATCAGATATGGAAGCTCCACGGAATCCCCAAGAAAATCATCAGTGACAGAGGACCACAGTTCGCCGCGAAGTTCATGGAGATACTTTGCCGCATGTTAGGGATCAAAAGGAATCTGTCCACCGCATACCATCCACAGACGGATGGACAAGCCGAACGATCGCATCAGGAAACAGAAGCGTTCTTACGAAACTTTGTTAACCATCTGCAAGATGATTGGGCTGAATGGATCGCAATCGCCGAATTCCAGTACAATGACAAAGAACATCAGGCAACGAAGCACACACCATTCTATCTCAACTATGGCTTACATCCTTGGAAGGGAGAACTTCTGTTGGAAGACACCAACCCGGCTGCCAACAGCTTCTTGGAAAAACTCAAACAAGCACGAGAAGAAGCCAATGCAGCACTGAAACAGGCACAGGATCAGATGAAGAAGACAGTTGATACACGACGGAGTCCGTCTCGGGACTACCGCATCGGAGACAAGGTGTGGCTGGAAGGGACTAACATCAGGACTAACCGTCCCTCGAAGAAGCTTGACGCACTCCGACATGGACCATTCAAGGTCCTAGAGAAGAAAGGAGCTAGCGCGTACCTTCTTGATCTTCCGAAAACTTGGAAAATGATTCACCCTGTGTTCAACGAGACCCTGTTGTCACCTTACGAAACCCCGAAGTATGCCATCCAGAAGAAGAAACCAGCCCCTGATCCGATCATCGTCGAAGGACGAGAAGAGTATCATGTGTCCACAATCCTAGACTCTCGAAAGTTCCGTGGAAAGATCCAGTACCTCGTCCAGTGGGAAGGATATGGCCCAGAAGAGAACACATGGGAACCTCGAGCTAATGTTCAGAACGCTCAAGATTTGATCCGTGATTTTCATCGGCAAAATCCATCGCGTCCACGATAAAAGATAAACCGCAAAATCCATTTTCCATACCGATTTCTGTCACATCGAGTTCCCCACTCCAACTCTTCTCGCCCAACACGCCGTTCTTCTTATACTTTTCGAACCTCATCTCCACCATGTCCAACATCACCACCTCCACCGACACTTCCGACATCAACCCCACCATTACCACCCTCATTGGCGAAGCGCTCTCCATGCGCGACCAGATCCATGCGCTTGAAACCTCCGTCGCCGACATCCTCCACCGACAGATGCACATTCGTCTCCACACCCTATCCGACTTGCCAACCGCTCCCACCGCTGAGGAAAAACTTATCCTCAAAAATTATACCAACACCCTTGCCGTCGAAAATCGACGCCTTCGCCTCGCCATTCGAGGTTTAGAGTTTGCCACGGCGGTAAACGACGAACTGATAAAGGACTGGGGCAACCGAGCTGATCCTACCTGGACCGATCCAAACGGCAACGATGGATGGGAGTAGGTAGTCTGTGAGGACACAGACCTTGAGGAGAGGAACATGTTACGGACTAATGACTACGGACATATACGCTTACTTTTTCACTTTTACTCATCGGCCCCCGCTTACACATATCGTATTATACTTTATTTCCTTTAGTATACTTCGCTCCCACGCTGACTCGCTTTCCGCAGCTGTCTGACTCATTCCGCAGTCAGCTTACTCATTAGTACATAGCCTTCCGCAGTCGCCTTACTCATGCGCACTGCCTTCCGCAGTTACTGACTCATTCGCTACCGCTCATAGTCAGTACTATATAAACCTCATGTACCATAGCTACATTCCTTAGATTTAGCAATTACATTGCTCTTCGCCTTTCCATCTTCCTGCATACTCTGCCCGAACCTTGGAACGGTCTGTTACGCATAACATGCATGAGACACTGGGCAACATATGCAGATGATGAACAGCACATGAAACCACATATCCAAAACAACTTTATGCATGTCAGAATCTTGCAGATGATCATAAGAGGCAGGAAGAGCATGAGGAGGTGCTCTTTTGAAACCAGGATATCATTAAGTGTTCCAACTAAAATCAAGTCTAAGACACACCTTTGTGGGTTTGGACATCTCTATCCTCCTTCCTAATAATCTCTCAGTAGTTCCCAACTGATTTTAAATCATGCCACACTACAGTGACTCAAATAATTGTCCAGATGTTTGAGCCATTTTGATTGTTTGCTCAATAGCTTCAGGAGCAAGACACACAAGACCAAAGTGTTGGTGTATGACAGATGGAGTTACATCGTAGCTATAGAAATATATAACAATTATGTAATCCTAATAAGTTTCCATGGAGATATATACAATTCAATCTGGTAACTCATCCAGACAATTATTTGGGTGACAATCAGAAATATCAGAATCTGATGCCAGATGGTTCCTATGACATCAAACTCTTGGCAGATGGTTACTATAGTGATGCTATAATAGATAGTGCCTGATTTCAAGCTATATAACCAGAGCTAATATTCTCAGCATTCCACAATTTATCATGTGCCCCATCTCCTCTGCCCAGAAGGAAAACATCATTTCTCTAGCCTCCAACCATTATTCCATTCGACATATTGCCTCCAAAGTTGGTGTTGGCAAGTCTACAGTATCAGAGATCCTTCAGAATCTCCTTCCTACTCAACAAATCCCTTCTGCTGGTCGTCCTTCAAAGCTTTCTGTCCATGCTCAGTGCTCTATCGTTACACAAATCATCACTGGAAAGGCTGCCAATGCTGTTCAGGCAACAAAACACATCAACACCATCATTTCCAATCCAGTCAGCTCACAGACAGTGAGCAATGTTCTCAAGAAACACTCATTCAAAGCTGTAACAAAAAAGAAAAAGCCCTTGCTTACCACAAGGCATAGAAAGAAGTGTTTGGATTTTGCTTCAAAGCACAAGGACTGGACTGTGGAGGACTGGAAGAGAGTAGTTTGGTCGGGTGGGATGGGGATCAGCAGGCTGGAGTCAGATGGGGGGCAGTGGGTGTGGAAACAGGTGGGAGAGGGGCTGATTGAGAGGAGATCCAGGGAACAGTCAAGTTTGGTGGTGGAAACATCATGGTATGGGAGTGTATGAGTTGGAATGGTGTGGGACAACTGGCAGAAGTTGAGGGGAGGGTGAATGCTGACCAGTATGTGAACATTCTGGACAACCACTTATTGCCCAGCATGGAGGAATGTGAGATTCCTGCCGAGGATCTCATATTCCAGCAGGACAATGACCCCAAGCACACCTCCAACAAGGCCAGAATCTGGATGGAGAACAATGATATCACTCTTCTGGACTGGCCTCCACAATCTCCAGACCTAAATCCTATTGAAAACCTTTGGCAACACATCAAAGTAGAGCTTTGCAAGTTTCCAACACAGGCCAAGAGAGTTTGGGAGATTTGGGACAGGGTAGCAGAGGTGTGGGACAAAATAGAGCCAGAGGTGTGTCAGAGATTGACAGAAAGTATGCCTAGAAGAGTGGAAGCAATAATCAAGGCAAAGGGGGGCCATACCAAGTACTAAAATGACCAGTTTCTGTATTTCTGATACCCACTCAAATAATTGACCAGATGAGTTGCCAGATCAAATTGTATATATCTCTGTGAGACCTTATTGGAATTACATAATTGTTGAATATTTCTATAGCCATGATGTAGCTCCATCTGTCATACACCAACACTTTGGTCTTGTGTGCCTTGCCCCTGGAGCTATTGAGCAAACAATCAAAATGGCTCAAACATCCGGACAATTATTTGAGTCACTGTATGTGTTGTGATGAGTGGTGCCTTCAGAGATGTTGAGTGCTGGTCACATCAGCCCCAGCTGCTCCTAGAAGCAAGTTATATGCTGGGTTGTCCTGTTTCATGCAGCTGAGGTCTTCCAAGATGGTTGCGAGGCATGCAAACACTGGTAATAGGCCTGGATGAAGAATGAGATGTTGAGATAGTGATATCTGATGAGATTGATCATTACCACTCCTTCTCCACAATATCTGATCACTCAAGGCCTATCATTCGATGCAGGTTGTTTTTTTGCATATGTTGGATTTCTTTCTGTGGTGATACATAGAGTATATGACAAGATACAAGCATTCTATTCAACAATTCCGTTTCACCACCCAAAATTTGCTGTGGAAAAAAAAAACGGCTTGCGCCCTATAGTAAGTTCCACAAAGAGCAGTAACAGTGGGCTCAAGTGTATACAAGTATGGCGGACTCGCGACTTGGAGTAACTTACAAGCCTCAGCATCAGCATTTTCACAAAAAATTATTGATCTATTTGGTGCTATTGCCCTCATCACGAGCTGAAGAGTTCCAATAGTTCTAATGGTTCACTAGCTAGTTTGCTGAGTGTGAGGATATTCAACCTTGGTGTGATTTTTTGAATATAGATAGACATCATTTATATTTAATTTCATTCTATGGATGGCTGGGCAATGGTTGACAGAACAAGAACCTTTATAATCAATCCCAAAACTTGCCGAAATCGCCACGGTCTGAAAAATCACCAACAAGGTGTATGGTCAATTCTTGCAGATCAAGAAAAAAGGAGGGACATACTTGGATCTCCAAATGTCCATCTCATGAGCATTGAGAACCACCATACATCCAACACACAGGGCTCCATACCAGGCAGTTATCCAGGGCCAAGAGCTTGGCCAAGAGGCAGGAATGGAAAACTTGGTGTATGTAAAGCAATGGGGGGGAAGTGGGAGCTGTGAAGGTTAGTGTTCGAAGGTTCAGTCTATGTAGACCTGAACTGGACTGAACTGGTGGTCTAGGTCTTTGCCATTTGAAAATCTTCTGGTCCATGTGCCTTTGCCTCCCGCGTCATTTGGCAGACGGGTAGGTGGTGGCAGTGGGTGAGTATGGTATTGAACAGCATGCCTTTGCAGACGCAGAGGAAGCCTGGTTAATGATACTCACATTGAAGCGAAGGGGGTTGAGATGTTTGAAGAAGCGAGGGCGATGATAGAACTACTGGGATTAGCTCTCTTGTACTACACTACTCACATGCAGTATTTATAGGTATGGGAATGCACACAGACCAACTACGAGCTAGTAACGCTATTGGCTAGAACATGATGGAACATCTTGGTACACAGCATCAAGGCTGTGGTGCACAGCATTCTGAGTCACAGAGATGACTCAGAGATCTAGAATGAGTCTAGATTGTTCTATGTTTTAGAACACTTCATGTGGTCAGGCCACATGGTAAAACACATGATTGTAGTCACGTGATTGACTGTCGATACATCCATACTTGAATGTTCAACACACCCCCACAAGTGAGATCCCATAAGGGTTCAATACTTGTATAAGAAGATATTCAAATCTTTAACTTATGGATGGTAGTCGAGACTTCATTTGCTCAGACTAAATGGGTGTCTTGCTGTGTCATATAAGCATACACTGTCATTTTAAGGTCTATATCAGAGACCATAGTATCCAATCAATTTTTAGATGGATATGTTCTCATCAGATATAGAGTCTGAGATCAAAGGGATCATCAAAAGGATCAAAAGGATCACTTTTGAGAGAGATGGGATGGCGCGATAAACATGCAGCCATGATGGCGCTAGAAGCAGCCAGTGTAGCGCTTGAAGCAGCTACTGTTTTAGAACATTGTAGGCTGTCAACTACGATTGCGAGCAATGCTCAGCAAAATCTGTTGATTACCAAACTGAGAGGCGACGGTGTCAAGCACTCTTGAGTTGTTCTCAAAGGGTTTTTTTTTCAAACCACTTGTTTATCCTTTATGAGAACTGAGTTTGATCCCAGCTTACATAGCAGGAACATGCGGAACAAATTGTTTATTTGATCCCTATGTTCTACCCTCATGCACGAAATTCCCATTGACAAAGAACATTTTAAAAGAAATCACACTGAGTCCATGATGTGATTGGCAACCACACTGCTGCTATGTTTAAAATGTACCCATCACATCCTTTGTAGTCTTTAAAATGTTTTCTCAGACAAAGAAGATTAAAAATATACAAATGGTGTGATTGCCAATCTCATGATTACTTCACTGTGATTTCTTTTAAAATGTTCTTTGTCAATGGGAATTTTGTGCATGAGGGTAGAACATAGGGATCAAATAAACAATTTGTTCCGCATGTTCCTGCTATGTAAGTGTTACAGACTCTACAGTATGAGGACCACGTCATATCTTTTACTTATCGGCCCGACTCGGCGCCCTCTTACGAGCTTACTATGTCTAATGTCTACTTTCGCAACCTTCGATTTCCAGTCTGACTCATTACATTACTTCGTCATCCCCTTTAGTATACTTCGCTCCCGCGCTGACTCGCTTTCCACAGTCAGCTTACTCACTGTACATAGCCTTCCGCAGTCGCCTTACTCATGCGCACTGCCTTCCGCAGTACTGACTCATCCGCTACCGCCTATAGTCAGTACCTATATAAACCTCTTGTACTATAGTAGATTCCTTAGATTTAGCAATCACTTTGCTCTTCGCCTTTCCACTTTCCTGCATACTCTGCCCGAACCTTGGAACGGTTTGTTAAGCATAACAGTAAGCTGGGATCAAACTCAGTTCTCATAAAGGATAAACAAGTGGTTTGATTTTTGAATGGAATCTCCATTTGAGAGAAGGAAATATCGGGGCCACATCACAATCACATTTTGCATTTTCTTTTGCATTTGCTCAGTGGAAACATGCAGAGCACCTTAAATATGTTGAAACTTTTCCATCACGTAGATTAGATTAGATTATATTATATCATGTGACATTAGACATCTTCAATTACATACTTATTTGGTTGGTACAAACAGTAGTACGGTATATAAGACCAGGAAACTGTCAATATCAACAAGTTGTCTCTTGACTCTTAACCAGCTCCATCGCTCTTACCAGCCTCAACCACTCTCACCAGCCTTACCCCTCCAAACCATGTAAGTGACCATAGCGGTATCGTAGAGTACTTCCACTGTAGCTATGTTGCTCAGTACACCTGTGGCTAGCGCCCAGGTGGAACTTCAACAAAATAATTATTAAAAATGGATTTTACTTGTGTTCCCACAATGTGGTCAGCAAATAAATTCTATATTAGATTGTTATTTGTTTACAATGTTTTTGAGGTGTACAGTGGCCCGGTCCCACTGTGTGTCGCTGTCTCGTGTCTCCATGTCTATGTCACGTGACTGTGTGGAGTCGGGCCCAAGGCCCTACTCCAGGTGGCCCCTTTCTATATGGCGACGTTCTCGTCGCCTCTAGAAATGCTGTAAGAGACTCTAAACCCTCATGTAAAACCCTCAAGGTATGATTGAGACTTGAAAGAGGGGGTGGAGCTTGAGGTAACTTGTGGTGGCGATAGCGACGTGGATTGCATGAAGAGGTGTGGTGGCGATCCTCATTGCAGGTATGTGAGGGGTGGGACTGGATGTTGCATCTGCGAGAGCCATGTTGAAGTGTTGCAAATGGCTGAGACGAGGGGGAGCGGAGTATGGAGAGGTCGCGCGGTGGTTGAGGAGATGTGGTGGGGGAAAGGAAATCCCGGGCCCGGATCCCTGGAAGCGCACAACTTTTTCGTCGGTCAATCAATCGCTCAATCATGATTCTTCTCTAGCTTCGCATGGGTGTTATTGGGTATATATGTCTGTGAGCGTCACCAGGTCAGAACACTGCACCCCACGATCGAGAAAAAGAAATCGTAAAACAGACCATGAAGGTCAGAAACCGTGAGCGTCGGACATGACGAACGTAACTTTGGTATCCATCCATCTCCGTCGCAGGTACCAAGCGAGTAGTAATTACTATAAGGAAGCCGAATACGGAGAGGGAGAGAGAGAGAGAGAGAGAGAAAGAGATAGAAAGAAAGGAGGGAAGGGGTGGTGGTGGTGGTTATACATCCAAAGTCCCAGCCGCACTCCCACCAAACTCGGACTTGCGGCGATCCCCACCCTTCCCCTCCTCCCCCTTCACCTCGAGCTCCGTCACACCAAACTCCACCAACGGCATCGGCTTCTCTTCGTCCCGCGGTGGTGCCACCACCACCGACACTGAAGACGACGGGGACTGAGCCCTGGTGTCACCACCATCCAGCTGCCGCGGCATAGCGATGAGCACCGCCACGCGCAGTGTCTCCCGGTCCCCATCGCTCGCTTCAAGATCAGCCACAGATGCTCGCGTGTCGAGGGAATATGGCTGCGACGCCCGGGTACGGCCCGGGCTAATGGCTCGGATAAACCGTCGGGTATAGGAGATATGCGCGGGGTATGCCCCCGCCGGTTCTATGGGCGTCGCTGTCGTTGTCGTTGTTGTCGTTATCGTCGTCGCATTCTTCGGCACATGGGGGGCTCGGAGGTACGCAGCGGAGAACGGCCGTATCGTATCCCAGTCCCACGGCGTCTGCTGCTGCTGCCCGTCTCCTCCTCCCCCGCTCTTCCCCGGCTCCCCGCGTTCCACTGCGGGTCCGTGCGCGTGCACGTACGCGTCCCACATAATGGGCTTCTTGCTCAGGTCGACCTTGTGCCTTTCCCGTGCATCGCCGTCGGGTGCGGGGGGTACCCATGTGCCGTTGCGGATGGCCTCTGCGATGATGAGGCGGTTCCGCCGCCGGAGGATGAAGGAGCGCAGGATGATGGCGCCACTGACGGAGAGGAGGAGGATCAGGGTAGCGAGGAAGGTGTACACTGTGGAGGAGAGACGGTGGGTGATGGCCGGATGTTCAGGTACAAAGATGGAGAGAAGGTGGGGATCGGTACTTACAGTAGAGAGATGCCGACGATGCGATGTTAGTTCCGTTCAAGCTGCCTCCTCCTCCTCCTCCTCCTCCTCCTCCTCCTCCAGTTTGCGAAGGTGGTGGTGGTGTGAACGAGGCGCTCAACGCAGCTGAGCTTGACGCCGTCGATAGCGTTGTGCTAGCAAAGGAACTCGAGCCTGTCAGGAACCCAGATGACGAAAACGAGGAGGACGAAAGTTGCGATGAGGACGACATGGTGGTACGATTCAAAGAACCTGGGGCCTCGCTACAGCTTTAAAATTCGCCTCGTCGATTACTCGGCGACCCTTGTCCCTGTGGGATACTGGACAATGAATCTTCGTCGACGACTGCGGTGGAGGGAGGCTTGCGCCGGTGGCGACGGCAAGGGTTGGCTTTAATGTGGCGTTCGATTCGGAGTCCCGCTCGACGTCGTGGAGAGGCACTGTAATGGCTTGGAAATCATTTGATCATCGGAGCCACTCTGCAACCCGCTGAGTCACGTGAACGTGATATATTGTCGACGACAACCCACGAGCATCCGCTCTGACAAATAATTTGCCGTGAGGCGGTGTCTGGGTGTCAGCAAACCCGGGTCCACACTTAGAATCTCTGCCGAATTTCATGAAAGTCAAGGCGAAAACGCGCAAGACGGCTCCTCCTCGTTGAAAGAGGACATGAGAAGCACGCTTCGTCCCTGACAAAGGAGGTCATCGTGTTGGGCACGCAGCACGAAATATCAAGGACATCCCACGCAACCCACAGCGCTTAGATTGCGATTGAATTCCATGGAGAGAGGTACGGAATTCGAAGACTTCAATTCGGTTCACCACTAAGCGACTCTATATTCGAACCTTCCAGGCTTCTTCTAGACAGACTCGTTGCTTCTGGGCGGGCCGGCGCTTCAAGCGCTTACACTGTCTATCTCACTCAGCAGAACTTCGATCATTGTTCAATCAGCTCCGTTGGACGCTTTTTCTACGAGGGAGAAGGCAGGTGATTTCTGTTGTTCCAGTAAAACGATCATCACTATTGCTCCTTATCTAGCTAGAGCTTACTGCGGATGACGCATTTATGCTTGAGCAACCCGGTCCCATATCGGACTGCTTCCCTATCCAACTATATGCGCCGCATAAACATGTTGCTGCTGGTTTCTCCACAAGGTTTACCCCCCCCACTCACGAACCTTCTCCGTGACTCTTGTAAGCATCCGAGTCTTCGGATCCGTCTCTGGATCCATATACAACACGAATCCGGATATCCGAGAGTCAAACTTGTAAAACGTCACGAGTTCCAGGCATCCTTATAATTCCACATGGGTAGCAGCGTCACACCTCTGTTCTGCAAATCTGGACGCTTCCTCCCTGGCACGGTCTATATCTTCTTCCGCTTCAGCCATATGCTCTGCGTTTGCTCCAACTTTCATCAAGACATCGACCGCGGCCCTTCCCAGACGGTCGACCTCCTCCACCTCGCCAAGCACCCCGTGAATGCGAATTCGAGCTCGCAACGAAACCCCCACTTCTCTCAAGTGCGATAGATCCTCCCATATGTCCTGTGCTCTACGAAGCAGCTCAAGGCCCCTTCGCAAATGTCCTTGTTTACGCTGTGCTTCTGCATGATATAGAAGTGTGTAACCCATCTGGCTGCGGTTTCCAATCCTTTCGAACTGATCATAAACGTCAATGAAAGTCGCTTCAGCCTCGTCGTATCTCTCCAAACGGGAGTAGACGATGCCAATCTGGTACAGGCAGAGCTCTGCATACCATTGAGGGCCGAATTGGAGGTAGTAGCCGCGTGCCTCCGTAAGCATTGACAACGCTTCTTCCGGCCTATCTTCTCTGTACGTCCGGCCCAGGTCAAATAAACAGTCCGTGATACCTGCCGGATCATCCAAGGTTTCGTAAATGTGTTTCGCCTTGTTCAACGTAACCCAAGCTTCTGCGTTGCGCCTGCCGTCAAAATAGACGAGGCCGCGGCTACGCATGCTTTTTGCGACGCCTCGACGGTTTCCTAGCGCGTCATAGTTTTCTGCTGCCCTGTCAAGCGTCTCCAAAGCTTTCTCGATTTCGCCAAGAAGGCGGTACTGATGTGCTAGATTTATTTGACATTCCGCAGCCCCGTTCAAATCCCCGCGTTCACGGTAGCCTTTCTCCGATTCCTTCAGAGCGTTTTCCGCTCCAGGAAATTCATCCATCCTGAAGAGGATCTTCCCGAGCCTCAGTAAAGCGAAAGGCAATTGAGATCTGATCTCCACGGAAGGATGACTCCTGATGAGGTCGACGAGCTTCAGGGCGACGTCTGCGTTGGGCGAGTTCCAAAATTGATAGTTCGCATAATCGATTGAAGCTTGGATTACCCCCCTCGATGGTTCCTTCTCTTCGAGCGCGTGCATGATGATAGATCTGAGGTTGCTTTCTTCCGTCGAAAGAGATAGAGAGCTCCTTGGGAACATCTCCGCCCCAGGATCTTGGTGGGCTGTTTCAACGAGGTGGAAGTAAAAGGACCTCGCCGCTTCAATGACCATGGGGGATAGATGAGGTACGTGGTACTTCAAAACGTACGATCGAATAGGGGATAGGACCTGAAGGGTCCGATCGTGCATACGATATGCCAGAGCAGTGGCAAGGAGTGTGAACTGAGCGTTCCGTGCGTCCAGGGGCGGTGGAGCGATTGACGTCAGATATTCCTGCCTAACCCCGCCAGGAAGAAGTGAAATAAGGCTGAGGAGTGTGAGCGCATCCGGAGTGGAAACCATACGTGTACATTCCAACGACAGCCGAATCGAAACGTCGACGCTGTTGTGACGATCGGGGGCAATTTCAAAAAGGGTCGTCCCTGCTTTTCGGAAGTTCTCGAGCAATTCCAGGGGGAGGATTCCGGTCTGGCTGACGCGAGCAATGAGATTCACTGCAAGAGGTATGCAGTCAAGCGCCAATAGGAGGTTGTCCAGGTGCTCATCGTAATGCGAGCTGATGTCCATGTATGTCCTCCGCGCAGCGTCCAGAGTCAATCCTGGTGGGATGGAATTCGACACGCCCATGGACCATCGCACCCCCCCTGGTTTGATAGAGCCACGCATCGTCAGGATAACTGTGACTTGACTGAGAGAACTCAGGTGTCGGAGTATCTCTTCGCTGGCCGTTCGTGTCTCGTCTGGATCCCAAAACGTTTCGAAGTTATCGATTAGTATGAGCCGAGGACATGGCACGCTTCTCAGGTGTGAAACGATAGATTTCAGAGGATCTCCTGATCTTGGGACGGAAAAATTCTTCAGCAGATAGTCTAACAGGAGGGGCAACGCGGGGACGTGATCACATGGCACCCAGTGACGGTGTTCGCCGAAGGCCTCGATGATTCGAGGGTGGTGGATGACAGCAAGCGCGATGGATGTCTTGCCAATTCCGCCACTTCCCATAATGGGGATGTGCGTATGTTCATTGGAGGATGAGGGTTGTACGATGACGTCGACAATCTGCTTCACGAGCGCTTCTCGCCCATGAAAAATAACAGGGATGGGAGGAATTTCTGTCGACACAAGCAGTATCCTGTCGTCTGATGTAAGAAGAGCTTCCATCTACGCTTTACGTGCACTCACTCGTTCGTAACAGTGGTTGTCAAACCGGACGTTACCCCTTGACAGATCGTTGAGAGCTGCATCAAGGTTGAGTCAAGTGCGACACGGTTACTGAGGCAAAGTACGCCAGTACATACGTCATTTTGCATTCGTTCGAAAGTTGGAGAGTGAGGGATGACCTGAACTTCTCTGATAATGGCATCATGCGCATGCGCTGAACGGACGATGCTCATATTCTGCAAACTGATCAGACCGATTCAATTCACTCAAGTAAGGACATACCACCAAACGACTACTCGCTTCGTTCCAACGTTGCCTGAAGTCCTGGACGTCTCGAGCAACCGTAAAGCTACCTATCCATCGCCGAAATCTTCTCTGTTTCTAAAGAGAATCAGATTTGACTGGCATCGAGATCGAGATCTGAAAGCTCTATGGGACACACCATCTTCTTCGCGGCCCATGCGCACATTTCGACAATGATCGCTCTGGATCAAGAGCTGAGCCCAAGAAACGTAATACACTGCGTTTGACATACCGAAGAGCTGCCATGTCATCCCATGTTGTCTCCGAAAAGTGTCCTGGGGTGGCCTGGAATGCAGAAGAAATTGCGCTAACCCAAGTAAATATATCTATCACCATCGTTCTGATATCTTGCTTCGCTTTGGAAACGACCTTGTGATCGAATTGAGTGGTTTATCCAGCGCTTTTGAAAAGCGCCAACGTACCGCAGAAAGTTGGATTAGAAACGTTACAGATTTGATGAGACTGCGAACAGGGATTGGGGAGTCAGGGATGTTGTCGAGAAGTGGTTTGAATGCATCGATGTTGGCCGTTACGCTAGCAAAAACTCGCTCCAGTTTGTTTTCGGGGTGCTCCTTCTTCCATTCATCGAGAGCGACGCAGAAATCCGCGTCGAGGGCCCATGATTTCCATGGGGCTGCCTCCGAGTCGACGGAAACAGGAGATGTTGGCATTCCTCGTGAGTCGAGCAGTAGTTGAAATCAGGTCGCATGGGCTCTTGGCGTCCGAGGGTTCTTCCTCGACATGAGGAGATTCCGCAGCTGCACAGGTTGTGATCGACAATTTTAAAGGACAATAGGGTCATGAACGGGGGTGGTGCGGCAATGGGGAGACGCACAGCTTCGTAAGATACGGATAATGGAGAGGCCTCCACAGAGGATCTCGGACCTTCAGTGAGTTCGACGCTTCATGAGCGGGGAAGTTGAATGCAAGTACGTTTTAAAGACGGACAGAACTCATTGGAAAGCTGCCTTCTGACGTTAATTGAGATCGAATGAGTCCAATTGCAAACAAAGCCCCCACACACCCCTGACAGAAAGACAACCATTCGCGGAAATTTTGGCGGCAATGGAGCAAGTGCGCTATAACAGCTTATCTTCGACATCCTCTCCCACAACGCACCATTCCCGGTCTTCTCGGACCTTAAACCCATACCCCTTCGAAGCGATCCACATCGACGCTCCATTTTCCGTTCACTCCTGTCACAGCCCGAAGTGGCCTCAAGTATAGAGAGATCGAGCCAACGCGCACGCGCGTAGATCAAAGTCTTTGCAGCCACCATGGCTGTGCACGTCCCTCCATTCTCGGGTTCGAACCTAATACGCCCAAGGAAAACCGGGACACAAAGGAGAGGTGGGAGCGGTATCGGAGCGCGTCGGAGGGCTCTGAACAGATCATTCATGCTTATGACGATCAAGCGTTTGGGTTGAAATTTCAGCCGAGGCGCTCCCGAGTCCCCTCGGAGGTTGGGGTAGGCAGGTGCGACCTGAGAAGACCATGATGGTCATGGGTCAGAAACCGTGAGCATAGCAAAAGTCGGCAATCATGAACGTACGGGGAGAATTTGCTATCGACCAAGCTGTCCAATGATTTCCGTCGCAGGTATCAAGCGAGTCGCAGGAAACAGGAGGAAGAAGAATAGAAAAGGCGGGGTTGTACATCCAGACTCCCACCGAGTCTTCTCTGTTCCTAAAGACAATCAGGTTTGACTGGAATCGAGATGGAGATGGAGACCTGAACGCTCTCTGGGACACACCATTTTCTTCGCGGCCATGCGCACATTTCGACAATGATCGCTCTGGATCACGAGCCACATAAACTAAATAAATGTACTGTACTGCGTTCGACATACCGAAAAGCTGCCAGGTCATCCCGAGTTTTCGACGAAAAGTGTCCTGAAGTGGCCTGGAATGCAGAAGAAATATCGCTAACCCAATTAAATATATCTATCGCCATTGTCCTAATATCTTGCTTTGTTTTGGAGACGACCTTGCGATCTAATTGAATGTCTTTGTCCAGCACCAAAAAAGCGCCAACATACCGCGCAAAGTTCGATCAGAAATGTCACAGATTTGATGAGACTGCGAACAGGGATTGGGGCGTCAGGAATGTTGTCGAGAAGTGGCTTTAATGCATCAATATTGGCGGTTACACGAGCAAAAAAGCGCTCAAGTTCATCTCCGGGGTGCTCCTTCTTCCATTCCTCGAGAGCGACGCAGAAATCCGCGTCGAGGGCCCATGATTTTCATGGGATTGCCTCCGACTCGACGGAAATAGGAGATGTTGACATTCGAGGAGTTGAAACGCAGGTCGTATGGACTCCAACGTTCCAGCGTCCGTCCTTGACATGAGATCCCGCAGCTGCACAGGTTGTGATTGATAATTAAAAGGACAATAGGGTCATGAACGGCGGTAGTGCGGCAATGAGGAGCCTGGAACGTCAGCACAGCTTCATAAGTTCCCTGGATAAGGAAGGGGGAAGAGCCTACCCCAGAGTATCTCGCTGACATCGACCCGCCGTCTACCTTCATTGGGTCAGCTGCTTCATGAGCGGGATTCAATGCAATGACAGTGATATGCACGTTTCATAGACAGACCGAGTTGACTGGAAGGCCGCCTTCCGACGTTGATTGAGATCGAATGTGAACAATTGCAAGCGAAGCCTCAAACACCCGTGACAGAAAGATATAGCCGTTCGGAACATCTGCGGAATTGGAGCAAGTGCGCTCACATAGCTCATCTTCTTTCCGTACAAGTCGCAACATACCACCTGCCCCGGCCTTCTCGGACCCCCAACCCTTGACTCCCCGTTGTCCTTTCCTATCTCTGTGCTTTCAACGGGATCACGAAGATTAGGTGTCTGAGTTGAGATTTCAGCCCAATGGACGCACCCTTTGTCCCAATCTCCTTTATCGGTGATTCGTCATCCTCTAATAATCCGTCGTTCACCTTCTGGTAGGGCTCGGTCACGGTAGAAGACGGAGTAAATGCCACCTTGATACCGTCAACATTGCACATGAATGAGTTCTGCAAAGCGACGTCCTGAAGGCGCATATAGTCACCCGAGCCACTTGATTCGGACAACACACCTTCCTGTGGAATGAGGAACGCCGCTCCAGTGCTCCCTTCTAGAAAAATCTGTTTCACGACCGGTAAGTATGCCACAAATTCCCGTCGTTCCCAGTGGGGCGATATCGACACATCCATAACCTGCAGTTTTGCTCCTTGACGACGAAAACGTTGAAAGGCGGTGATCATGAATGCGACGCGCATCATGTGACATGGTTACAAACGTATGTACCGCGTTCACCAGGCGGTCTTGTCTCCAGCCTTGTCTCCGTCGACCACTTCTTCCGATTCAGACACCTTACGCCACCCTCCGACACCATAACCGCAACATAGCACTCGACGCCGCTTGCAATCCATATGCATGCTTTATCAAGGCTTTATTAGCTACCTTCAATGTATATCTGTGCATGCGTCTGCATCTCGTGTTTTCTTGTGAAGCAAATGATTCTCAAAATTCAGTGAAAAGCCCCTCAGGTGATGAATTGACCGCCGAGAAGTCCACCTCCGAGCACACTCTTCATTGAGTAGCCTGAGATGTCTGGACAAATCTTGGCTTGCGTTCACTCTTGAACCTTTTTCAAAGTATGGGGCAAAAGTCTGTACACATGGGAAAACAAGTCTATGGCATAATTATAATAAGTACAAACAAGTTCTTTTTTTTTACCCTTTTCCCTTGTTTTCTTACAAAAACTTCAGAACGAACGAATGGCTAGAAATTCGGAACCCAACTACAATTGTCGGGGTGGTTGAGAGAACCTGATCAATGGCACTCGTGAGTTGTCTGGAGTTATAGCTTGACACCATACACCTACCGCACAAGAATAGTTTGAAAAGCGGCCCAGTTGGTTTTCTAATGATGCGGCAGCGAGGCCTTGGTGCAACGCTATATTTCAAAATTAAATCAGTCATGGGCAGGCCTTTTGTGATGGGAATGACGTGCTTTAGTCTCCTTATTGCATCTATAACCATCACAACACTCTCCTTTGCGGGGTTTGGTCGGAACGCAACTTCTTTCCGGGCACGACTTGTCCGGAGCCCCGGCGAATGCGCCCACCACGCAAAGAGCGACGGCGAGGATGAGAGTGCGTGAAAAAAGCATACTATATAGCGAGAGGTTTCTTGGGTTGAATGGATGAAAGCGCGATGATTTGTGCACTTGTTGGTGGTGTCGAGCGTCCTTTTATACAGCAGTGCCGTTTCTTTATCACGTCACGACTAGATCGTAACCACAGTAGCATGGAGAATGTGGAAAATACCAGGCAGTCCAATTCGGACTTGATACTGGAGACAAAACAGCCACTTTCTCGGTTCTTTCTCGGTTCTTTCTGTGTTCTTCAGGGTAAGGGTGTAGATTACGGGTGTGAGTATGGCTTTGTTAATCCATTGTTACATACTTGCCTTGGGGAAAAAATGGCGATTGTTGAACCCTTCACTCTCCGTGGCCCCCCGAAATTATTGTGTGCTAAACGAATTCAAATAGCACAACGGCGCTCTCGTGGTTCTCCGAGCCAGTGGCCAGCAGTGTTCCGTGCAGAGGGATACGTCCGCACGAGAAACACGGCTTCTGTGGGGAACACTTTACGGCAACAGAGAGAGCAACAAATGCACATACCTGGCGCGCCCTTTGACAAAACATCAAGTCCCCTCGTAAGACTTCTCACCAAGATTTTCAGAGAATCCAGCATTTGGGTCCCGACCGCAAGGCGCTGTGAACTGCTTGAGTGAGTAGTACGTATCATCAAGGGTTATACACGAAAACCAAAGGTCCCGGGTCTGAGCCTGAGTCCCAGTCTGCGATTCCCTGCATGGTCCGGACGATTACCGGCGTAACGCGGTCCCAGGAAGGGTATCATGAGAACGCAAAAGACTACGTAGCACATTTGAAGCGACAGGAGGACGACACCGTGGAATGGTCAAGAATCCCCCACCTTTCCACGAAGATGTGCATTTATGACATCCCCCGGGGTTCTTCCGTGACAAATCGTCTTGTGGAGTTATCAAACAGATCATCCGTTTCGCCTTCCACGATGTCCGAACACCCCAGTACGATGCGGGGTTGCAACGTTAAGAAGTGCATTGAGACTTTAGACCCCGTTGTTATCACTAGCCTGAGGCCCTGAGCTGTTCAGACATCAGCGTGTGATGTTCTGGTAGACCGTGCCGTCATGGTTCGTCGATAGGACGCTCATTCTTCATTGTCGAGGGCTAACAGTGGAGGGTAGTACCGTCACATGCGGAGGTGTCATGAAGGCGAAATATCATGAATGTGCGGTACCTCCAAAAAGATTTGAGGTCCCTGATAGCTGGGTTCCTGATTCGGAATAATTTGGGGCATTCGGGGGCAAAAAGTTTTGGGGCCTGCCATAAAACGAGGGTGTTGGTCGAAAGCATAGCCACAACAGCAGTAGAAAATGCCTGCCAGACGGCATCTTCGTCCGATATGTACAACAATTGCTACAACAAAAAGGACGTAAAGGCAACATAAAACAAAGGTATAAAGAAATGACGAACAAAAACGAAAATGGTAAATCGTGAAAAGTCCGCAACAGATCACGCCAATCCTATGACCTGTTACTCAAAACATTCGATGCAGACGACAATCGGGAAGATAACGCCCTTACTAGCTGACTCGACCTCCTCGGCGACGCCGCCCGTCTCCCAGGATCCAAATCAGGATCCACGTCCGAAACCGGGAAATACACCGACCGATCGGTCGACGAACTCGCACCCCGTCGGAATGGGTCACTCTGCAACGAGTTTTCTGTCGTTTCTCGTTGCAAGGGCACCCCGCTATACGCCGTGTTCGTCGTACCATCGACAGCATGTCCCGACGGAGCAACAACAACAGCAGTAGCGTTCACAGCTCCTCCATCTGCACTCGGACCCGCAACACCGACGGCATCGCCTCCCCTCTCCTCTCTGCTCCTCCGTATCCGCCTATCGAACGGATCCACAAACCCACCCACGAGATCTCTCTCTGCCCCAGGCAGCAGCTGCATCGGCCTCCCCATCATGATTGAGTTCGGGGTCACGCTCCGCGAGTTGAAGTCGCGGTACGCCCGCATGGCGAGCGCGTCCTCGTTGCCGTCGTCGAAAAAGTCCTCGCCGTCGAGCAGCCCGCGGTCTTCCCTGCGCGTGCGCATGGGGTGCAGGAAGCGCTGCAGGCCGAGCTTGAGCTTGAGCTGCCGGCGGTGGTAGAGGAAGACGCCGACAAGGAGGACGAGGAGGAGGAAGATGCCGGCGATGGTGGTGCCAGCGATGATGGCGGTGCGTGCGCCGGTGTTATTGGATTGGGAGGGGCTCAAGGTGGACAGGGCGGTTGGGATTTGGGAGGTTATCTGCGTGGAGAGATTGTGGGTGTGGCTGGGAGATGGAGGGGGTGGTGACGTACGGTTGTTGGGGTTCCATTGACAAGGGTCGTTATTGTTGTCAATGAGTCCGCCGCAGATGAGTATGTGGTTGTCGGTGAAGAGGGTTGGGAGGTGTCCGGTGGTGGTGTGAAGGTCGGCGTTGGAGTTTGCGAAAAGATTGAGATGTGCGAGCTCGTAGGTGTTGTCGAGCTTGAAGATTCGGACGAAGAAGGGGGTGTGGTTGATGAAGAAGGACTTGACGATGATTCTTGCGTGGGTGAGTGTGTTGATGACCTGCTGGATACTGAGTCGCTGGACGAGGACGAGGACGACGAGGACGAGGAAGAGGGTGACGTGGGCGGCCTAAGATTTTACGACCAGACCCTCGTTCGTCACGTTAGATGATGACTTACGACGTTGGTAAAGAACTTGATGATGGATCTGAGCTCGTCCTTGAGCTCGGCGTTGGGCTCGAAGGAGTAGTCGAGGGATCGGTACTCGACCCCGACGTCTGTCTCGGCCCACTCGTCGTCCCTCCTCCACTGCTTGATTCCGCACGCTAAGGAAAAACCGTCATAACAAGATAAGTCCCTAGAAAGTTTACAAACTTTGTGAAAGCCATCCGCCTTCCTCGGCCTCGTAATCACAGGAAACTTCAGGAAGCTCATAGTGAAAAGCGAAATCTATCTTCAAGTGGGGTAGGGCGGAGGTGACGTTCGCGGGATGGGAGGAATATGTCTACACATCGGTCATGACGATGAGATGGATGCAAAGCTCGGTGGCCGTTTAACCGAAGTCAGTTTGTCCGCCAATAATGAACATCAATCAAATAAGCTTTGATGACATTTGATGCATGACGCCCTGTTCCGCTTTTCAAGTCCATTCTACGTTGCCAATTGGTTGAAAGGACAAGTAAGTAATGTACAGTTCAGTTGAGATTTTCTGGCCAATGCTCTCTCTATCCCCGCCAAACCTTCGGTCCAGGACACTTGTACTCAGTCGGAACAGGAAATTAGATATTGAGCGAAACGGACGGATCTTTAGGTGAATGTCAGTATCAGTATATCCCTCGACCAACAGGAGTGGTGAGTGGGTCATACCATCGCCACTGATATACCCGGGAATAGCAACCATGGGGGGCCTGCCTGTGCCCGCGCCGGTGACCTTGATTTGCGCACAGCTCACGAATGACTCTGGAGGCACAACATGCATTCCAAGGTGCTCCACGCGAACGAGGTACTAAGCCCAATCAGTAGGGCACCAGGTACAGCAAGATGTAAATCAGCTTTTACCTGACCCGGAGACGTGTTCTTAGGAATGGTCGTCACCAACTCCTCCCTCCCCAAACTCAAAAAGCGGAACGGACTGAAAGCCGCACCCCACTCTGCGATCTGCAACATTGAGCGCCCGAGTTCTCGACGGCACAACGACACACGAAGACAAAAAGTTCCGTACCTTGAACCAATGAGATCCGCTCCCGTCCCAGTCAGCAGCAGAACCAGGGGCCTTGCCTAGGTATATCGCAGCAGGCCCCGCGTGGTAGATGGTGCTGTCCTCTGACAGGCGGAAGCCGATCCGGCTACCAGCAGCTACGATGACGGTCTCCGTTGCGTCAACAGTGTTGACATTACAGGCCATCCCACGGGAATTGACGGGCTTGACAGGCGAGTGGTCTCGGGGAGCCCGAACGGCGGCGGTCGATGTCTTGTTACTGTAGACCAACGCGTTGAATATATCTGGGAGACAGCGATCAGCATACAGAAGAACGTCGGGAACGGGTGAAACGTACAGTGGGCCGACACACTTTGGGAGATGAAGGCTGGCCAGTACAACAAGATGCTTGCGAATTTCATGGAAGAAGACAGAGATGTTAGGGTAGATTACGAGCCCTGAAGTTGGGTCATTGGATGAGAACATCGTAGGACCTATAAACGGCGTCTTTTAGTCAAGATGGAAGCTTCCCAATCGGATGCGACATAGGATTCGCATGAACAACGCATGGCCAGAAAAAATTAGGGGGGTGAGGGCGGCACAGCGTCCCAAAGCAATGACTGCGGAAATATGACATCTCACTGTCAATAGAAAGAGGGCCTCATGCCTGCTGGCAATATACCGGTACAGGTTCTTCAAACGTAAAGTAGCTCAGGCAGAGACTTGCGGCCTGAACTGCATCTGAGCGAGACGGCCAGAGTGATGGAAGTGGTATCGTCTCTGTTTCCCTGGCCAAAACCCATCGGCGTATCATGATAGTGATTCTGAAGGTTAGGTTGAAGGCAAGTTGGGGAGCGTACGCCTGTGAGTGGCACCGTGTTGACGATGTAAAAGTTGACGCTTTTCCTCGCCTGCTGCGGAAATAATCAATATTCAATAATCAATGATTAAGTAGTCAGAACGATGCCCATATGGAAAAAAATGTAGCTGGCATGTCACATCGGGAATAGTGTCATTCATGGTGATGAACGAGGCCAGAAAGATTTGATCGCCATTGCTCAGCGCAGCACTGATTGGTTACTACTATATTAGTAAGGCGTGTGGTCTAGACGTTCCTACTTAACACTTGGAGAGCACATCTCTCGGAACCTCAACAGCAGAATCAAATAACAACAAAATAATTTAACTGACTACTATACATATCGGATGGCAGAAAGAAAAGACAAAAAGAGTGCGTTGCAAAGAGTGTATGACCAAAGTGAAAGAAAAGATGAACGTCAGCATCTAACTCAGCACTCATATGCTTCCCCCGCTTTTGACCAGTTGTCGTTGTTACCGCCCGGGGTGAGCTTGATTTTTCCATTCAAACCGTCCGATGTGACGTCCACCACCACGCCATGGGAATCCTATGCGATGTGGAGTGTCAGTCTAGCAAACAAAAAACATGAAATGCTACGGGCTCTCACATGGCTCGAATCGGTTCGCTGAGTCCAGTCAGAGAGAAGCGGTCAAAGGACGAACAGGAAACCGCATTACTCACCGGCTGGGTGTCTTTGAGGAAATCGATGCCAGTCATTGGGAGACTCTGCAACGGGTTTTTCCGCGTGCGCAAAGAATGACGACTGTTCAACGATGCGAGCAAGCTGTTGGCGTATACTAGGTTGCAAAAACAGAGTCAGCGACGCCACGAAAAATCACAATTGCCACTCACGTTTTCCAACGACGAAATCTATGGCCAGGAACCACAGGGT
This sequence comes from Entoloma clypeatum, assembly GCA_963565915.1. Taxonomy (NCBI): domain Eukaryota; kingdom Fungi; phylum Basidiomycota; class Agaricomycetes; order Agaricales; family Entolomataceae; genus Entoloma; species Entoloma clypeatum. The sequence continues at coordinate 4,453,805 of OY751492.1, forward strand.
GTTCGGGGACAGACCGAACTAGAGATAAGGGGAGTGAGTCGGCGTGACTTCGCAAAGAATTCTAAACCAACCAAGACAGATTCTACGATCGCGACGATGCTATCGCTCCATAAGTCAGCTTGGCGGTCGTTAGCGGTTTTACTGGTTCAGACGCACGAAGTCAAGACGCAACGATTGACGGCATACACAACGAGCGTGTGGAGGATATGGTCCGTGCTAGACACCGGTATTCAGTCTGATCGAGCAAATTTTGTCTGACGCGGAACTCACTCTCTGATGCCAACCTTACTTCCATGTAGCAAAATGCACAGCGTTACAGCGATACTGAGGTTCGCGAGCACAGCGCATAGAGCAAACGGCATGGACGACAAGAGCTGTAAGAGAATGTGGGTATATATATAAATAGTGGAGGTGGGAACAACACAGGCTTGCGTACCGTCAGTTTTCGTAGTTCAGTGAGTACTGTCGTCTTGTACCTAGAATCAAGGTAGCGATGTAAGATGAAGATATATGAACTTGAATGGGGGCGGTGGCTGACGATAAAACCACGGATACTGCAAAGCACCTCACGTCAGTTTGAAATGTCAAATTACGGGCGATCTTGGTCGTACCGAGTGCAAAACCCAAGTGCGCCACGATGAACAAGCTCTGAAAGGGCGAGGTAAGAATGGTCGCATAGTAGGTAAAGGACATGCATACGATCATCGCTGTCACCCACGATCGGTGCTTGGGCTTGCACACTTTTGATGAAATCAATAAGTTTGTACGTCCGGGATAGGACAGGGCGTACATTTGTATATTTGCATGGTGAAGAAACTGATGTTGAAACCTTTCAGACTATATTGCTAGGAGAAAAGGTGAGAGACGCGTACGAATGGACCAAAAATGCTATGAGAGCCTGAGAGGGTTTGTGTCAATGTGAATTCAAGGGATCCTGACACAAGGTTGTCTTCACATTCAACAGAGTAGAGGTCTGACAGCCGATAAGCATGTCAACCATATCAAAGTATATCAGCTTACAACTAGTGCCCTAGAATTTCATCCATGGGTGTGATGTTTTTTCTCGAAAATTGAGACTTACCAACTACCGTAGAGTAATGTAACCGGGTTTGCGTAGTTCGAGATCTGGAACAGGTGTCAGCGATCAAAAAGCCAATACGCAACCCAGGCGAACCAAGTAGTGGTAGACCCCCATGGTAACTGAAAGTGAAGAATAAATATACGTTTCACCGAAGACGTCGGACTTGAACGCACTCATCACGGTGTGGGCCGTATCAAGCGTCCTAAACGAGCTTCAGCACTGGGGAGTCAAGCAAAATATTTGAATAGAACAAACCAGATGACGGCAACCTGAAAACAAGTGTTAGACACGAAAGCCGTAAAGCCAAGGGGGAAAAACTCACTAGCAACTTGGTCGTCGGCACATCTTCTGGGTAATTGAGGTAAAAGAAGTACGTCTAGAAAAATGCGGGGTCAGGCCTGGATTCCAAGTACCAGAAAATTGACCATGATTGCGTACCTGAAGTGTCGTTATCCCATATACCCTGTAGATCCCAAACGCTCAGCGATCTCAAAACTTTTTACAACGAAAATTGTTAGATGCAGACGTGGCAGTGACAACCAGCGCAATTAGGGCGGCGCCTACAGTATTCGTGTGAGGCAGCGTGAGTAGTGAAAGATCTATGAATTATGGAACTCACCGAACGTGTTATCGAGTTTGATCCTTGGATGAGGCGCTGACATGTTCGCGGTAGGGGACAAAGATCTTGACGGCTCCTGATATACCTGCCCAGAGGCTCGATCATTGCCAATCCTGGTGGTTGTTACGCCTTACATATCTCCGCGGTCGCTTAGAAGAATGTCCCAATTTTTGTGCCTCGGGCTCAGTGCCGTTGCTATCGTCTACTTTTTATACAGGAACGGTATTGGAAATTGGAGCCTGCGACGCCAGGGAGTTGTTGAACGTTTACAAGACCAGTTTAAGGCGGGTGGTGGCCAGTTCGGTGCACAAGCGGTTTAAGAGTGCACAAAGCTCTAGGAGAAGATGACATGCTGGTGGTACATCATAGCAGATGGTTTCTGGAGATGATTTCCTGTTGGACATATGGCGTGTGTCACGTGGGGTGCCTGACGTGGCACGGTTACACTGATTCCATCATGTTCAACGATGGTCTTGTGCTTGGAACTTGCATTGAACCACACGACAATGTGCTTTACTTATGTGATAAAGCGACAAGCAAAGGTTTTTCTTCGAGATGAACAAAAGAGAAAAGCATTTTTTCTAAATGGGTTTTCCCTCCAGAATCCTTCCCCGCCCCCCACACGCCGTCAATTCTGATTGCACATGCATAAGTAAGTATTCATTACAAATTGAAAACCAGATGATGTTAAACATAGCACGGTGATCTTAACGTCGTCATTGGACCTCCTATCATGCTATGCATTCTCATCATGATGGAGTGCAAGCGTCAAAGATTGCGATCGTGCCCGAGCTCCCCAGACCAATCATGTCCTAAGGACAGGATCCCGATCATGCCCTCAACTCCTTTGCATACATAACTTATCAGCGCTGAGCCATCTCGCGCCCCGTTTACGGATTCTATATGACTCAGCAACGCCTTCAGCTTACGGTCCGCGTCGACGCCTGGTATGAAGAGGTCGGGGCGCCTACCCCAACCCGCGTCAGGGGGTGGACGTTTGAGCGGATACCGTCGAAAACGGACTGTGCTCGAAGCAGGAAGTTGGTGCCGGATGGCAGTGGGTAATAAGGGGGCCCGGAATTTATTCTTACTTGCTACATAGCAGTGTCCAACATTGGGTGACGTTCCTGAGTAACAATACAAAAACAAACATTGAAGGTGACTCTCTACGCACGGAGGGATTCGGCGAGAGAGCACGGAATCTCCTGCGAGTACTTAAGTGCGTGAGTCGACAAGGATGTTTCAACGAGTAGAAGTTGCGCGCAACAAACGCCGGAGAAGTAGACATTGGCGTTGCCATTATGTAGATAAAAGGTGTGTTGAGCTAGATATATTTGTGGTTCCAGACAAGGGAGGCGCGTCGCGGTCCAGGTTGCAGGGTTGGAGCAGACTTGAGCAAAAAAAAAGAAGTACACGCAGACGGCGCTGCCACTCATTCCCTACGTTTCAATGGAAAGGAACAACTGTCCTTGAGTTCTTGCGCTCGTAGCCAAGATTGCACAAATAAACGAACTTGGGCCGGGGTATCCATTGAATAAAAAAAATACACATCTACTGTAATACAATATCAGCTAAACGTAAAAACGCTGACCGATGCCTGATCGATCTGCAAGATGCAGGGAAGAGGGAACACGCATGGTCATACGTAGAAGCTGAGACGTGGGTCCCAGCGACCATGAAGCGGTTCAAGGAACGCCTTGTTCGCAAAGGTGAACAGCAGGCAGACTCCAAAAATTATGGTCACAACGATCCATCCCAACCACGCGAACGCCATCAGGGCAGAGAGAACTCTGCAAGGTTTGTATTGCTGACACCATAACAAGGTGCCCCAAGTATCCTGGAAGCAGTTTGAGGTTTCAGTCGTCCATGGAGAAGGGTTCCCGGTTACTCACCGAGGCTATGGCGGCACCGACGATCCAGAATAACCAGAGGACACCAAGTCCGATTAGTTCACCGCGGAAGGTGGAGACGAGCCTGCTTTCGATGCGCTTATGGATACAGACGACTCTGGAGGATTATGAGTGATCATTGTAATCTTTGTTGTCCAAACGACTTACATGAAGATACACCAAGGGATGGTCATCAAGGCTGTGACGAGAAGTTCGACGACGATGGGATCTGCATGTAAGATGATGAATCATCACGAAAAACAGGCAGCGCAAGGGAGACGAACCGTAGAAGTTCCGTCCACCATTGACTGGGTCTCCTGGCAAAAGGTCGGTGGTATAGTGCAGTCTTGCAGCCGAAAGGCAGAAAAGAACGAATGAGAAGAGTCCCTTCCGACCATTGTTTCAGCTGACGCGGAGCGAGCGAGTGAGAAAAGACACACCAGAAGTGCATAAAGAGCGATGCGGAGGATTGTCAGGTCGAAGGCCATGCCGATCGATGAGGCTAGAGGACGATAGAATTATGGTGTTGACGCTTCCCAGAGGGTGATGGTGTTATAAGGAGCGTGCGGGACGAGGAACACGAGGCTGACGGGCTGCGCACAACGATGCAGCAACGATGCATTTCTGCTGACCATGCATGACGTCCAACTTGAACGACGTGTGACACTGTGAGGGCAACACGTGTTGTGTGTTATTGTTGAATAAGATTAAAATGATCGATGTCATCGGCCAAGAAGCCGAGGTTGCCAAGTTCAGCTTCGCCTCGACGTCGATTGTGGTCTACAGTGTAAGGACGCGGTCAGTCAATGCCCTATAGCTATAAATCTCTGCGTTTGAATATACAAGACGAACATCCAGAACAAAGGTAACATGTCACTGGTTCATCATGATCAAGTTGAGCTCATTTCCACATTTCTTCGTTCGAAAAAAAAGCTATATACCAAGAACCGCGAATATCATTTGCTATGCATCCAGCATGGGCCGGATCCAATGATTCTTTAAACCTCAGGCGCGCTGCTCGGCAACCCCCTCTTCGATGACGGCACTTGTAAGACAAAACCAAGAGCCCTATTAGGTGATGAAATTGCCTACGTCACACCTTTATAAAACCTGCACACGAACAATTTCCGACTCTCAGACACCCCCAACTATCATGGCTTTCCATCCCCTCCGAGTCGCACTTTACTCAGCGTTGGTGAGTCGCTCCTCCCAAAGTTCAAAAACCATAAACCTAAACCACATTCCGTTTCTTTCTCAGTTCATTTTCTCCGCCATAACGTTGGGCTTGACCGCCAACCGCATCAGCAGGACACGTCGGGCGCGTTTCAATGACCCTCTGAATTTCAACCGTGCAGGATTCTACGGCGAGTCTCTTTCTTTCTTTTCTTGCCCATTTTTTTTTTTTCGTTGGTACCAGTTGGAGGCGTGGCTGACCTCTCCGTTTTTATCCTCTAGAGCCCGCCGTTTCCGAGTTACTCGCCGCGAGCATCATCGCGCTGCTATGGTCCGTGTTCGGGTGAGTCTCTCATCTACTTGCGATCAACGAAATCTCACACACCATACAGCATGTGCGCCATCTTCGCAGCCGCAGGCGGAATCTTAGGGTCCTACCTCGCCGAATTCATAAGCCTCTTCTGCATCTGGGTCTTATACCTCGTCGGCGCCTCCATCGTCACAGTGAGTTTCCCCCCCTTTTTTTTTTTTGACCCGTGTTTGACGGCCATCGATTGACCAAACCCTATTCTTTTTTTAAAAATAAAAAAAAAAAAAACAGCACAACTCCCCCAACCTCGGCTGGTGCCGCCCCTGGTCCTACAACTGCCGCCTCATGAGCTCCGTCATCTCCTTTTCGTGGATCACATGGGCCATCACGAGCTTCCTCCTGCTCGCGAGCCTTGCAAGCCTCCTGTCCGGCCGCCACCGCATCACGGAGCCGCTCCACGGGAAGGAAGAAGGCCGCGTGGAGGGTGGGGTCGGAGCGGGTAATACTCGGGGTGTGCGTGCGACGCCTCCGCGTCAGGGTGGGACGCCGCTGGAGACGAGGGGTGTCGACACTGCGCCGGCCACTACTACTGGAGGGGCTTATCAACAACAGGTTGCTTGAGGGGGCTTTGAGAGATATACATGTTGAACAGCGGGGTTTTATTTTATTTTATTGTTCTCTTTCTCGCTTATGCTTCTCCTATTTCCCGAAACTTAATGGTGTATTTTTACGACGTTAGAGTATTTGTGACATGTTTCCCACTCTTGTTTTCAATCAATCCTCGTATCTCAGGCTGTACTCCTGCCAAGTGTGCTCGGACTTTCCTCATCTTCAGGACATCAAAGTATATTAATAATTAATTGTCCAGAAAGACTCGCAACTAATTCCATCAACAAGTTCAACCTCTCACTTCCGCCTCTTGCATGTTCACCCACAACCCGCCCTACAGCACCGCACACACAACAAGAAAAAAAGGAAAAAAAAACCACATTCAGCCTCCTCCAAAAGCAAAACAAGCCTTGTAATAACACAAACTCACCGCAGCGTACATCGTCAGATGGATCTTCGGGTACACCCGCTCCACCGCCTTGCGCCCCTCACCATCCTTCCATTCCGGCTTAGGCCGCGCATCGGGCGGGCACGCATCAAGATCGAGCGCGATGGACGAGAACTGCTGCAAGAGCCGTATGACCATGAACGACATCTCGTTGTAGGCGAACTGTAATGATGAGTAAGGGTGTGGTGATGTGTCGTCAGCTGTGGTCTAGATCAAGAGAGGGGCAGGGGGGCAGACTGCGCACCTGCTGTCCCAAACAGATCCTCGGACCGGCGTTGAACGGCAAAAAGATGAAGGAGTTCTTGACAAGGTAGGTCTTCATCCTGTCGTCCAGGAAGCGGTCCGGGTCGAATTCTTCAGCTGTTGTGATACGATAACATATAGATGAAGTGGCTAAAAAAATAGAAAGAGGGGGAAGGGGGAGGACGCACCATCAGGGCCCCAGAGATCTTGACGTCTTTGCATGAGGAACACGGAATACACGGTCCTGGTATTTCCAAGGTCGGGGTGTTGAGTTGGTTCTGTAAATCTGTGGACAGGAAAAACGCACTTTGTTCTTGCTGGGATGTAGATGGGCGGCTGGGACGGGTCGGGAGACGGCCAGACCGTGGCGTTGATCGATTCGCTGTTGAGAAAGATTTTTTTAGAAGAGACCTCGGGGTGGCACCAAGAGCAGCACACACCGTGTGTTGAGTGGCCTGTATTCATACAAGAGTCAACGGTCATCCGGCGCTGTAGAACGTGACTTACACGATGGGGAATAACCTCAAGGTTTCTGATCACGCATGAGCACAGGCTGCTTGAGAGAGGAGTGCATTGCAAAACGTACCATTGATGACAGCCCTCAGATATTTCATGTCTCTGATGTCGTCATAGTCCGGTCTCCTCGTCGAGCCGACCTTTTCGAGGATCTCCTCCCGCAGACGCTGCACGACGGTGGGGTGCATTGCGAGGAGGTACACGAGGAAGGTGAGAGTGGCAGCGGTGGTGTCTCGGCCGGCGATCATGATGTTCATCCTATAATGTATCAGACCACAGCGAGCCCCAAGAGGAGAGAGATAGCGCACGTTTCATCTCTAATCACGACGGGATCTGTGTGGAAAGATGAGCTCAACAACGGCCATAGAAGGCGGGGGGGAAGGGAGGCAGAACTCACCCGAAGTCAGACTAACCAAGTGGTCAAGCAAGGTCTCGCCCTCGCCAACCTCGTCCGCCTTCTTCTTCCCCGCCGCCGTCGCCTCACTCACACCTTGCTTCGCCACCGCCTCCTTGATAATCGGATCCAGATACGCCCGCACGACCCTCATCGGCTCCTTTGTCTTGTCCACCGTTATCTCCGACAGCGGCCAGATCCACCCGTACCGCTCGCGCGTTGAGATGATCTCCTGTGCGGTGAGGAACGCATGCGCGAACGCGTTGGCCTGCGAGCCTTTGGTGGCCGAGTCGACGACGGGCGGGGTGGGGCTGACGTTGTGCGGGTAGGGCAACCCGCACTCGAGGCTGCCCACGGAGTTGCCGAAGAGGAAGAACGAGGCGGAGTCGAGGGTGAAGCGCGACATGACGTCCTGATTGTTGTTGTTTTTTTTTTGTTGCACTGTTTAGAAAACGCGAGCAAGGAGAGGAAGGAGAACACTGACTTGGAAATCAACGGGGTGCCCGGCCTGCAGGCGTTCCCTCATGAGCCGGATGGCGATGTCGGAATGCTCGTCAAAGATGTCAAAGTCGCTGATACGGTCACGCGTGAAGAAGGGGCGTGTCATGGAACGATGGAATCTAGAATTTAAGCGGTCAACAGGGAGGACATGTAGTGGTATCTTGCGAAACGGCTCACTTCCACATGTCGCCTGTGATAGGGATCAGGAGGGGCATGAGGCGCGGTGCGATGAACGCGGAGCTTACCATCAGAGTTGAACACGCCGGATCCGAGGGCGGAAAACATGGTATCATGGAACCTTTGTCCTGCAAAAGGGGGTGAATCATTGGCGAAGAGGGATGCAAAATTAGTATAGACCTTTGACAAAGTTGTTGAACTCGGTGGCCAAGATCCTCTTGATGTAATCCGGGGACGTGGTGAAGATAAGGTCAGACCACCCCATGCGCACGTTGAACACGGGGCCAAACTTGGAATGCAAATCCAGTATTCCCTCCGCTTTGAAACAGCGTCACTCGGTCAGGCGTGGTTGCTCATTCAGCGAGTGTACACACCAGGGTAGCCGACATCAAACACATGCATCAGTCTGTTGAGGACATCGAAGTTGCCGAACCACCTCCCCTGGACCTCCGGCGCCAGTCGAGCGCCAAGTTTGGCAGCTTGATGTCTATGGTAAAGCCTGGTGCTGACGATGCGGGTGGCTGAGATGAGGGGGACGCTGAGGATAGAGGCGGAAACTAGGATCCATGTGGGACAGGGGTGATGGTGGTAAGTGGCCAAAGTGCGAGCGAGAAGGGATATAAAGAGGGGTGGAAGGGTGATCTTGGTCAGCGCACGTAATAAGAAGTCAATTCCTGGTGTGAGCATGGTAATAAGGGGAGATGGGGGGTTGAAATGTGGTGAATACATATACCAGTGCGTGCATTCCAAGCTTGTGATATCAAAAAGTGCAGATGATGACGACGACGCCATGTTCGACTTTCGTCAGACGGCACACAGCCACACGGCTTGACGCACACGACACTCCATGTGACACACAGAGTCAAAATTATGATGCTTCAATTACAGTGCGCCCTAAAACTTGTAACGAATAGTCTTGCAACATCCTGCCACTACATAGTGGTAAATGTCCAAATTCGTCGGATAGACACCGCACTAGACCCACAATCGAAGCACCTTCAGGATCACAATTAACATGTCTGTGTTTTTGCGAATGATGAGCTCGGTATAGAAAAGCTGGTAGACGGGACTCACGGGGCCTGTATCCCCCCCACACGGCTTATGACTACAACATCTTCCATATTCTTTATCATGACACTTATTGCCATCCGCAATACAGGGGCCAGAACGCGCTTCCAAGAGGAGCGAGGATGCAAAGCCACTCCCGATGCAGAGAGCGATGGTAAAAAGTAGAGCGCGCGAAAATTGCATGGCGAGAGTAAGTGGCTTGTGGGATTGGTCGGGGGGCTCGATAACTTGGGACACTGGTTGAGTTGAAGGTTGTGAACGTCCCAATGTCCCTTTTATATGTGCACAAATGAAGTTTCTTCACGGCGTTGGGCACCCGCCCCAGTCCTGTATCCGAGTCGGGCAAGAGAATGATTGTGTCTAGGTTTTGTCCCGATCTGTTATCGCTCCGGGCGTCGCGTCGCCCCCCACGTCACCTTTGTAGGGTGTTTCAAGGGTATGGCGTTCTTGCACGGGTGCTGACTCAGAGGGAATTCTGATTCCGACCCTCGATGAAAATCGTCTATCACAGTCTACTAGCATTCAAAGGCAGCCTTAGCCTAGTCTGCCTGCCTGCCTACTGATTTTTTTCTCTGATGAAGCCAACCTGGATCGGATGTTTTCCCTTTACATACGATGACCGTTCGATCGACTCGGGGGTGACGGCGTACATCCCTGCGCTTCACACCCGGTGCCTTGTTGCCGTGTCGAGCGGCGCAGATCCTGCTCAAGTTCTATCGACCCTCGACGGTGGCATTTCAATCGTGACCAAGGACACGTCGAGGTTAGAAGATCTCCAGTCACACGAACGATTCACGAGCTTGTCAGCTCTTCTAGAGCCTTGTATGAGTTTGAATGCTGACAAAACATGACGCGATGCAGCAAGATATTGCTCCGATATATCAGGGTAGCCGACGCAGAGATTCCCTCTGGTTGCTCCTGCCCGAGATGAGATTTCTCGGATCTGTTTCATGATCGTTTTCCCTTGTCGGTTCTGACCCCCGCCGACCGGGCTTTTTGTTTTTTCTTGGCATTGGGGTTTGAGTCCGATTCTCGTCCCACCATCCCTCCAGTTAGAGTCGGTCAAACAGGAGTGATACGCAACGATACCGTGACGGAATTCCATTTATGCCAGTCTAACAAATCATAGTCTCCCATAGCCAGACTGACAAGTGAGTGTCTCTTTGAAGTGAGGGAGGACGAGCGGCGCAAGAGCGGCGGTTCCTTTTCCGAATTCCGAGTTTGAAGCTACCATCGTTGCCCTGTCATTAATCATTACTGTATCATTTCGACCATAAGTTCAGTCGCGAGTCACGGTTGGGGTGTGAACTGAACCTATGAACCAAGATGTCATGGTCACGGACCAGTGGTGAACTTAGTTCACAAGGTCACGGATAACGAAAAGTTGCCCCACATCAGTTCATTTTTTGCGGATGCGCGCTTCGTGCGCATCTTTTGAACAGATTCTGATGGCAGTCTCAAAATTTCCTGTCATCATGCATGAAATCTAGTCATTTTGGAGTGAACTTGTGTTGAAGTTCCACCTGGGCGCTAGCCACAGGCGTACTGAGCAACACAGCTACAGTGTGGAAGTACTCTACTTAACTGTTCTAGCCACTTACATGGTTTGGGAGGGTGAGAGCGGTTGAGGCTGATAAGAGCGATGGAGCTGGTTAAGAGTCAAGAGACAACTTGTTGGTATTGACAGTTTCCTGGTCTTATATACCATACTACTGTTTGTACCAACCAAATAAGTATGTAATCGAAGATATGTAAATGGTCACATGATGTAATCTAATCTATGTGATGGAAAAGTTTCAACACCCCCCCATATTTAGTACATACTTCTAAATACATCTTTTACTTTTTCCCATATAGATACTCTTTCTTCATCTAGTTTTTAAGTAATCCGAAGTACGGGATAAACTTGCTAAAGAGGATTTTCCCCAGATTCTTAGTTAAAAGGTCTGCAGGGTTATTCACTCCTTCGATGAATTCGACCGTAATAACGCCTTCGGATACTTTTTCTCTGACAAAGTGGAATCGCACGTTGATATGCTTGGATCGTTTTTCAGTTACAGGATTGGATGCGATAAAGACAGAGCCATTGTTATCTCCATAGATCGGGACTGATCCGATCTGCATTCCAAGTTCAGCAAGCATGCTTCTAAGCCATGTCACTGCGCGACTGCAATCTGATAGCGCCATGTATTCTGCTTCTGTGGAAGAGAGGGCAATGGTTTTCTGCGCTGATGAAACCCATGTTACTGCTCCAGACGCCAGTGATATGAAGTAACCAGTGGTGGACTTCCTGGTGTTTTCATCTGATGCCCAATCGGAGTCTGTAAATGTGTAGATTCCTTTCCCAGAATCACCATCGTACATGATCGCATAATCTTTTGTTGCCCTCAAATACCTGCAAATATCCCTAGCCACTTCTAAATGGCGTTTGGTAGGGTTTGCGGAGAATTGGGACATTTTGATCATGGCGAAACAAATGTCGGGTCTCGTCCCGATCATTAAGTACAATAGTGATCCGATGACGGATTGGTACCTGGATCTGAGTTCCGCATTGGGTTCATCTTCGGACTTCATGGGTTTGTATCCCATCGGGAGTGGGGTATGGGTGGCATTGGATTCGCTCATCCCCATATGTGCAAGTATTTTCTCAAGGTAAGGTACTTGATCAATGAGGATCTGCTTCCCACATTGCCTTATTTGGATTGAGAGAAATTCTTTTGGTTCACCATCAGACACCAGGTGCCCTAGGTCCCTACATTCCCATGTTGTCATGAAGGCCTTCTTTTTCTCTAGCATGTATTCCCGGTTTGTGCTGAGAAAAGCAGAGTCATCAACATAAATGACGGTGATCACAATTTCCCCTTTGGTACTTGTGTGAATAAAAACTCCCGCATCGGAGTGTAGCCAGACAAAACCGAGCTTTTTCATGGAGGAATTGAGTTCTCTCCACCAGGCTAATGCGGCCTGCTTGAGTCCATATAGGGCTTTGAATAGTTGGTACTGTTGAAGTTCCACCTGGGCGCTAGCCACAGGCATACTGAGCAACATAGCTACAGTGGAAGTACTCTATGATACCGCAATGGTCACTTACATGGTTTGGAGGGGTAAGGCTGGTGAGAGCGATGGAGCTGGTTAAGAGTCAAGAGACAACTTGTTGGTATTGACAGTTTCCTGGTCTTATATACCGTACTACTGTTTGTACCAACCAAACAAGTATGTAATGAAGATATGTAAAGGTCATGTGATGTAATCTAATCTAATCTACGTGATGGGAAAAGTTTCAACACCCCCCCATATTTAGTACATACTTCTAAATACATCTTACTTTTTCCCACATATATATATAGGTACTCTGTTTCGCCTAGTTTTTTATCAATCCGAAGTACAGGATAAACTTGGAAAAGAGGATTTTTCCCAGATTCTTAGTTAAAAGGTCTGCAGGGTTGTTCACTCCTTCAATGAATTCGACCGTAATTATCCCTTTGGAGACTTTTTCTCTGACGAAGTGGAATCACACGTCAATGTGCTTGGATCGCTTCTCAGTTACAGGGTTGGATGCGATAAAGACGGAGCCGTTGTTATCTCCGTAGATCGGTACTGATCCGATCTGCATTCCAAGTTCGGCAAGCATGCTTCTCAGCCATGTTGCTGCGCGACTGCAGTCTGATAACGCCATATACTCTGCTTCTGTGGAAGAGAGGGCGATGGTCTTTTGCGCTGATGATACCCATGTCACTGCTCCAGACGCCAGTGATATGAAGAAGCCAGTGGTAGACCTCCTCGTGTTTTCATCTGACGCCCAGTCGGAGTCTGTGAATGCATAGATTCCTTTCCCTGAGTTGCCATCATACATGATTGCGTAATTTTTTGTCGCCTTCAGATATCTGCAAATATCCCTAGCCACTTCTAAATGGCGTTTGGTGGGATTTGCGGAAAACTGCGACATTTTAATCACGGCAAAACAGATGTCTGGCCTTGTTCCAATCATCAGATATAGAAGTGATCCGATGATGGATTGGTACTTTGATCGAAGTTCTGCATTGGGTTCATCTTCGGACATCATGGGTTTGTAGCCCATAGGAAGTGGGGTATGGGTGGCGTTAGATTTGCTCATCCCCATTCATTCGAGTATTTTCTCAAGGTAAGGTACTTGATCAATGAAGATACGTTTCCCGCGTTGCCTTATTTGGATAGAGAGAAATTCTTTCGGTTCCCCATCAGGCACAAGGTGCCCTAGGTCCCTACATTCCCATGTGGTCATGAAGGCCTTCTTTTTCTCTAGCGTATATTCCTGGTTTGTGCCGAGAAAAGCAGAGTCGTCGACATAGATGACGGCGATTACAATTTCCCCGTTGGTACTTTTGTGAATGAACACTCCCGCATCGGAGTGAAGCCGGACAAAGCCGAGCTTTTTCATGGAGGAATCAAGTTCCCTCCACCAGGCTAATGTGGCCTGCTTAAGTCCATATAGAGCTTTGAATAGTTGGTACACGAGGTGTTCTTTCCCCTTTACTATGTAGCCCTCAGGCTGTCGCATGTAAATGACTTCACGGAGCGTTCCATAGAGGAAGGCTGATGAGACGTCCAAAAGTGTCATGAACCACCCTTCAAGGGCTGTCAATGCCAGTATTAGTCGGACGGTTTCATATCTTACAACTGGTGAGAAGATCTGATCAAAGTCGATCTCTTCTACCTGTGAAAAGCCTTTTGCGACGAGGCGTGCTTTCAGGCGCCCGTCGGACTTTTCGTTGTAAACCCATTTGTTCCTTAGAGCTTTCCTTCCTGCAGGCAGGGGTACTAGCTCCGTGATCACCCCGCGGCGTTTGAGCATGTCTAGCTCCTTACGTTCAGCCGCATACCAGTCTTCTTTATTTGGAAGAGGGTATATGTCTTTATGGGACATTTCAACGATGCCAACTTGGACTGATATTGCCTCCATCAGGAGGTCATTCATCCATGCCGTTTGACCGCCCAATCTCCGTCTTCGATCTAATTTTTCAAGATCAGATGCTGGAGTGTCTTCCCCATAGATGCTTCCTGGCATCTTCCGAACTCGTCGTTCCCTGATTGGTCGATCTGGTACTTGCTTGGGTTCTGGAGTGGGTACTCGCGGTTCATCATCAGGCTCACTGGCAGGCAGTTCGTTGTCTGATTCAGGTTGATTTTGTTCAATGGGAACTGGGTCATGAGGTGTTTCGTTGTGACTATCATTGTCATCATTTCCGGGGATGAGGTCCTCAAACTCATCAGACGGCTCTGGGTCTTCCATTTCTGGGTGGTTTTCTGGCAACGGGTCGATGTGGCATCTAGGGTACTTGCTTTCATCAAAGATAGCTTTCCCGCCCATGAAAATCGTGTTGGTCTCAGGATCCATGAAGCGGTATCCTTTGACCCCTGGTTTCGATCCGAGATAAATCATCAATCGGGATCTTGATTCCAGGGAGTTCCTACGTTTCTCCTTTGGGATATATACATATGCCTGACATCCAAATACTCTGATGCTGGACATGTCGGGGATCTCATTGGTCACCCTGAAGTACGGGGTTTTCCATTCAAGACGCTGCATGGGGGTTCTGTTGTAGAGAAATGCTGCGTGTTCCAAACAGAATTCCCACCACATGGGCGGTAAGCATGCATCGAAGCACAATGCCTGAGATTTTTCCCATAGTGTTCGATTGATCCTTTCTGCTCTACCATTCTGCTGGTGCTGATATGGGAGCGTGACATCGATCAGAATTCCATGATCGGCAAGTACATCTTTGTATTCGTCAAATTCTCCACCTCCATCAACTCGCCACTTCTTAGGAGTAGCGGCAAATTGGTTCTGGATCATCGCAAGAAACTGTCTCAGTGCCGTAATGGCACCAGACTTTTTCCTAAGCAAGATGACCCAGACATGAGATGAAAAATCGTCCAAAAACGTGAGGAAGTATTTGTACTTGTGGTACGATGCCGTGGATATCTGTTTCAGGTCTGAATGAATCAGATCGAAGGGTTTGACAGCCCTCATCATTGAATTGGGGTATGACTGATTCGGCATTTTCCCTTTGACACACCCTGTGCAGTTTTCCTGTGATTTCTCACGTACTAGCGTTTCAGGTACCCCTTTGGTACTGGTGGGAATCTTCGTGAGCGCCTGATCATTTGGGTGGCCAAGACGCTTGTGCCAGGTTTCGACAGTGGTTCCACTAGAGATCGTGTGGATTTGGTCATAGCATATTTCAGTGTCTAACCAGTAAATGGTTTGTCCGATGAAATGAGGCGAAAACTGTATTTTGTTCAGCCCTTTAGAGATATTAATTTCTCCACGCATTCCATCAACTTTGTAACCATGGTTAAGGAAGACGCCTAGGGACAATAGACGTGTGTCCATATCCGGAATATAAAATACCGGTCGTAGGAGATGGGTTTTAGTTTCCCCATTTAGGATGTGCCGTACTGGAACGGCCCCAACTCCGAGTATCTCCAGTTTCTTTCCCTTTGCAGCTGTTTGGACAAATCGCTTAGCCTTGAGAGGCCTGTAGTACGCAAAGTCCTTGAACTCATGGGTAAAGTGTAACGAGGCACCGGAGTCTAAGATCCATTGTGCGCGTTCTTTCTCCTTACAGTGTGTGCATGACGCAAAGTGCTTTGTATATTTTTTATATAGATCGCTGTCAATATGATCCATACATTCTGCACTAGTACTAGCTAATATTTTACACGTCTGAAAGGAGGTGTTATTAGCTTTCCTTGATTTGTCAGATTCAGGAGAGGGAGATGACGAACCGTCAAGTTCAATAAGCCCATCTTCGAATTGATCTGGCCCCATACGCTCGCTCTGATGGTCTATGTCCATCATCCTGAGGGAGTCATCCAAAGGCGGAGTGACTCGACGCTGCTTGGATGGTCTTTCATCTTCTTCTGGGATAATCGTATCCAGAATTCGAAGATTTGACCCTGAGGGACGAGCACCAATGCTCCGCGCGAGTTTCCTGACATGGTCATTCTTTTTCCACGCAGACGGCTTGCCCGAAGGAAGCCCGGTGTACTGAGATGGAGGCGGGTTCATTCATTGCAGGAGCGACTGCATTCTCGCGGAATCGGGCTGGGCGGTACTTAACGTTTTCCCACGGCCAGTGACGGTGGTGAAGGATGGTGTCGGAAGAGGGGGGAAGTGGATGGCGGGAGCAACAAACTCAACCGTTTCCTCCATATGTTCGGACCTGTTGTCCGCAGTGTTGGCGTTTTTCTTCTGATTGCGCCAGCGTCCTTTTCCCTTCTTCTTTTCAGAAGCGGTACTATGGTCGGTCGAGTTAGGCTGCTCGTCAGCGTCGTTCTGTGAGGTACTCGGCTTTTGCTGCTTTTCCCATTTGGGGTCCTGCCCCTTGCGCTTTGTCCCGGAAATTTTCCGGGCCTGCTCATTGGACGCATGAGTAGACCCGACCGAATACTTGCGCCTGTACTCCGAGATGATGCTCTCAGCGACGGCTTTGTAGGTGAAATCGTCGGCGTCGTAGACCTGGAAAAGGGCAGTGGAGAGTGACAACCAGGCATTGGGAATCGCATTGGCCAGGATCATTGCCTGCATCAGATCGGGGACGACAAAGTTCGAATCGGCGAGCCGAGCGAAAAGAGACCCCAGGCGTTCGATTTCAGGCATGGGGTCGCGTCCGGACAGCTTGAAGGTGGCGGCGGTCTTGAAGTCGCCGAAGATGACGGCTGGGGATACCTTGGAGTAGTTATCTTTTAGCGCTTTCCACGCGTTAAGTGCCGAGGTGCTGTCCTTGATGTGGTGTCTGATCGCCTCAGAGACCTTCAGGCGTATCGCCCCGAGAGCTACGTCGTCGTCCCTGATCCAGGCTTTTTCTTCCTTACGGAAGCCGGGCTGGTCGACCGTGGTAGTCAGTACAGGGGGAGCAGCAGCAGTGGCCCCAGGGGTGGAGACTGTAGTGGTGAAGTCGGCGATCACGGGACGAGTGATGTCGCCAGAGACGATGCGCCAGACTCCTTGATGGAGGAGGTAAGACTTCATTTTCTCGGCCCAGCTCTGGTAGTCGATGCCGTCAAAGGCGGTGATGATGTTGAGGGCAGAACGAGAGGTAGACATTGTAGATGAATCTAAAAAAGGGTTCCCAATCAGTGATGTGTTATGAATATGATTCAAGAAAACAATTAAATGATTCCTTATGACATATCCCCTTTAGGAATAGCGGTCACGGGAAAACCCTTTATATGTCGGAAACGTATAAGGTGCGATCAACGTTTCCACATGGAGTGTACTAGGTCAATCCCCTTAGGGACGTCTCATGACAGGTACTTGTCGTAATGACGTTCCCAGGTTCATATGTGAAGAAGTAAGACTCAGAACCTAGATCTTTCGATCGGTTCTTCGCCAACCAGGGTAGAGTGGGCAGGTACTTGCTGTTGCCAGTGTTCCCAAGTCCCTCTGCTATCCGGGGCCCATAACCTGTTGAAGTTCCACCTGGGCGCTAGCCGCAGATGTACTGAGCAACACAGCTACAGTGGAAGTACTCTACTTAACCGTTCTAGTCACTTACTTGGATTGGAGAGGGTGAGGCTGGTGAGAGCGGTTGAGGCTGGTAAGAGCGATGGAGCTGGTTAAGAGTCAAGAGACAACTTGTTGGTATTGACAGTTTCCTGGTCTTATATACCGTACTACTGTTTGTACCAACCAAATAAGTATGTAATCAAAGATGTGTAAATGGTCACGTGATGTAATCTAATCTAATCTACGTGATGGGAAAAGTTTCAACAGGTACACGAAGTGTTCTTTCCCTTTTACTATGTAACCCTCAGGCTGTCACATGTAAATTACCTCATGGAGTGTTCCATAGAGGAAGGCTGATGAGACGTCCAAGAATGTCATGAACCACCCTTCAAGGGCTGTCAATGCCAGAATTAACCAGACAGTCTCGTACCTCACTACTGGTGAGAAGATCTGATCGAAATCAATCCCTTCTACCTGTGAGAAGCCTTTTGCGACAAGGTGCGCTTTCAAGCGCCTGTCAGATTTTTCATTGTAAACCCATTTGTTCCTTAGAGCCTTCCTCCCTGCAGGTAGGGGTACTAGCTCCGTGATCACACCGCAGCTTTTGAGCATGTCTAGCTCTTTTCGTTCTGCCGCATACCAATCTTCTTTGTTCGGAAGAGTGTATATGTCTTTATGTGACATTTCGATGATGCCAACCTGGAAAGAGATTGCCTCCATTAGGAGTCATTCATCCACGCCGTTTGACCACCTAATCTCCGTCTTCGATCTAATTTTTCAAGATCAGAAGTGGGAGTGTCTTCCCCATAGATGTTACCTGGCATCTTCCGAACTCGTCGTTTTCTGATCGGTCGATCTGGTACTTGTTCAGGTTCCGGAGTGGGTACTCGCGGTTCATCGTTGGGCTCGCTAGACGCCAAGTCATCGTCTGATTCAGGGTGATCCTGTCCAGTAGGAACTGGGTCGTGAGGTTTTTCATAATGGTTATCATTGTCATCATTTCCGGGGATGAGGTCCTCAAACTCATCAGCCGGTTCTGGATTTTCCATTTCTGGATGGTTTTCTGGCAGGGGATTGATATGGCATCTGGGGTATTTGCTTTCATTGAAGATAGCTTTCCCACCCATGAAAATTGTATTAGTCTCAGGATCCATGAAACGGTATCCTTTGACCCCTGGTTTTGATCCGAGATAAATCATCAATCGAGATCTGGATTCCAGGGAATTTCTATGTTTTTCTTTTGGGATATACACATATGCCTGACATCCGAAGACTCTGACGTTTGACATGTCAGGGATCTCATTGTTGACCCTGAAATGGGGTGTTTCCCATTCGAGTCGACGCATAGGTGTTTTGTTGTACAGGAATGCTGCATATTCCAAACAGAATTCCCACCACATAGGTGGTAAACATGCGTTGAAGCGCAAGGCCTGAGATTTTTCCCATAGAGTTTGATTGATCCTTTCTGCTCTACCATTCTGCTGATGCTGATATGGGAGCGTAATATCAATCAGAATTCCATGATCGGCAAGCACATCCTTGTATTCGTCGAACTCTCCACCTCCATCAACTCGCCATTTTTTCGGAGTGGCGGCGAACTGATTCTGGATCATCGCAAGAAATTGTCTTAGCACCATAATGGCGTCCGATTTCTTTCTAAGAAAGATGACCCAGACGTGGGATGAAAAGTCATCCAAAAACGTAAGGAAATATTTATATTTGTGGTAGGATATCTGTTTGAGATTGGAATGGATCAAATCAAAGGTTTTAGTTGCCCTTGTCATTGAATTGGGATATGACTGATTCGGCATTTTCCCTTTGAGGCAACCTGTGCAACTTTCCTGTGATTTCTCCCGTACTAATGTTTCAGGTACCCCTCTGGTACTGGTGGGAATCTTTCTGAGTGCTTGATCATTTGGATGACCAAGACGTTTGTGCCATGTTTCGACAGTGATTTCACTCGAGATCACATGGATCTGATCATAGCGTATTTCAGTGTCTAACCAGTAAATGGTTTGACCAAGGATGTGGGGCGAAAACTGGATTTTGTTCAGCCCTTTGGAGATGTTGATTTCTCCACAAGTCCCGTCTACTTTGTAACCATGGTTAAGAAAGACACCTAGGGACAATAGGCGTGTGTCCATGTCCGGGATGTAGAATACTGGTCTGAGAAGATGGGTTTTAACTTCCCCATTTAGGGTGTGCCGTACTGGAACGGCCCCAACTCCGAGTATTTCCAGTTTCTTTCCTTTAGCAGCAGTTTGGACGAATCGCTTGACCGTGAGAGGTCTATAGTATGCGAAGTCTCTAAACTCATGCGTAAAGTGTCAAGAAGCACTGGAATCTAAAATCCATTGTGCGCGTTCTTTTTCCTTACAATGTGTACAGGAGGCAAAATGTTTTATATATTTTTTATGTAGATCACTGCTGAAGTGATCTATGCAAACTGTACTGGTACTGGCTAATATATCATACGTCTGTTGAGAGGTACTATCAGCGTTCCGCAATTGATAAGGTTTGAGAGAGGGTTTCGACAAACCATCAAGTTCAATCTCGTCTACAAACTCGTCTGGCCCCATTCGCTCTTGGTCGATGTCCATCATCCTAAGCGATTGGTCTATCGGCGGAGTAACTCGACACTGTTTAGCCGGCCTTTCGTTGATGTCTGGAATGATGGTATCCAGGATACAAAGGTTTGACCCAGAGGATCTGGCACCGATTTCTCGAGCGAGTTTTCTCACCTTCTCGTTCTTTTTCCACGCTGACGGCTTTCCGGAAGGAAGCCTGGTGTACTGAGAGGGAGGCGGGTTCATGCGTTGCAGGAGTGACTGCATTCTTTCTGATTCAGGCTGCGTGGTACTCGAAGTTTTCCCGTGGCCTGTTACAGTGGTAAAGGCAGGTGCATGATGAGGAGGGAGCTAAGGCGAGTGAAGAGTGACCCAAGGTGCTTGATTTCCAGCACAGGGTCCCGACCAGACAGTTTGAAAGAGGCTGCGGCTTTGAAATCACCAACTATGGTGGCGGGGGAGACCTTTGAATATGTGTCCTTCAATGATTTCCAGGCGTCTTTTGAGGACTTGGCGTCCTTGATGTGCCTCCTGATTGCCTCGGAGACTTTGAGGCAGATGGAACCCAGAGCCATGTCGTCGTCCCTGATCCAGACCTTTCTTTCTTTGTGGAAGCTAGGTTGGTCGACAGTGGTGGTGATCACCAGAGGTTGGGTTGCAGATGTAGAAGCGGCGGAGGCAGGGGTGGAGACCGTGACTGTAAAGTCGGCGATGTCAGGGCGCTCAATGTCGCCAGATACGATGCGCCAGACTCCTTGATGGAGGAGATAGGATTTCATTTTTTTGGCCCAGCTTTGGTAGTCGATTCCGTCAAAGACGGTGATGGAGTCAAGGGCAGAGCGGGAGGTAGACATTTTAATGAATCTAAAGAGTTTTTCCAATCAGTGATGTGTTTATATGAATTTGATTTAGAGAAAACAAATAAATGATTTCTCATGACATATTCCCTTCAGGAATAGTGGTCATGGAAAAAACCCTTTTTTATGTCAGAAGTGTATGAGGCACGATCAACATTTCCACATGATGTATACTAAGCCAATCCCCTCTAGGGACGCTTCATGACAGGTACTTGTTGTAATAACATTCCCAGGTTCATATGTGAAGAAGTATGACTCAGAACCTAGATCTTGCAATTGGTTCTCCTGTCAACCAGGGTAGAGTACTTGCTGTTGCCAGTGTTTCCAAGTCCCTCTGCTATCCGGGGCCCATAACCTGTTGAAGTTCCACCTGGGTGCTAGCCACAGGTGTACTGAGCAACACAGCTACAGTGTGGAAGTACTCTACTTAACCGTTCTAGCCACTTACATGGTTTGGGAGGGTGAGGCTGATGAGAGCGGTTGAGGCTGATAAGAGCGATGGAGCTGGTTAAGAGTCAAGAGACAACTTGTTGGTATTGACAGTTTCCTGGTCTTATATACCGTACTACTGTTTGTACCAACCAAATAAGTATGTAATCGAAGATATGTAAATGGTCACATGATGTAATCTAATCTACGTGATGGAAAAGTTTCAACAACTTGCTGTCCCATAAGTTCACGTCACAGTCATGTTCAGCTTGTGAACCAACTCACCAGTGAACTTCACCTGTCACAGGTCACACCCAGTGAACTTATGGTCGAAATGATACAGTAACTTACTAGTCAAGGGGGTGTCAGAATGCGATCCCGGCAACACACATTGGTGGGGGGGGTCCTCAGGGGTGAAAGCAACACATGATTTTCTCTCTGACATCTCCCCCCGTCTCCGCACCCTGAGCCTCGCGTTCGAAGGCCCCCTGCAGGCCTGCGGCTCCGTCTCGACCTTCCTCAATGCCCTCCCAGGCTCTCCTTCTTCTCAACAACCACACCGAGATGCTGGCACGCTGCAGGACTGCGTATCCAGCCTGTGCTCCCTTGTCATTCCCGTTCCCGTTCCCACTGTTCCCATTGCCAACTCCCTCAACATCCTCACCCTCACCCTCACCCTCACTGTCCCCGACCACCTCCAACCACCTCCACACTCTCTGCCGCCTGCACGTACATCCGTGGCTTCAAACGCACATCAACTGTTACACTTTTTCACCCTCTTCCCATGCACCTTCACATGACCCCTTGACCCTTGATCCTTATCTGACCCCGTTTCACTTAACTCCGATGACCCTGGGACGTGTGTCCCCTCTATCAGCGCTATGACTCACACTGACTTGGACTATTCCCCTTTTAGATACATTTTCACTTGTTATCTCTGACTCATGGCCTTGAGGCCTTACCTCTGACTCTTATGCCACAGCCCCCTTGAAACATCTATCTAACCAATGGCTTATTTAGCTCCTGCACAGCACCTACTTATTTATAGCCATAGGATAACATATATAAGACTTGTAACTTTAGAGTAGAGGTCCTCAGCTTGACCTAGGCAATTAATGCTTACCTGTCTTATCTGGAACGCTCTCAAACTAAGTGCCTTGCAAGGACTTAGCTCTGCTGAACTAAACCAAGTCGTCCTCTTGAGGAGCTCACTGATCTTGACCAAGTCAACCTATTGAGGGACTTGTTGTGGAACCAGTTCGAACCCACGTGATCCGATCCTCGGACTTGTTGTTGTAGGCTATCGCCGTAACAAAAGGTCAAGCTGATCTACGTCGTCAACCCACCGTGGTTTTAGATGCAAAGATTCCTCCCGATGATCAACCTTTGGAGTCTCGTCTGACTCAGAAGACAAACAGGAGTTTTTTGACGCACCTGTTACACCACGACAACCGCCGACACTGTACAGAAGAGTAACCTCCTCTTTTGTACCAGTCAACCTTACAACACCCTCTTACCTCTCCCTGAGACAAATTCAACCGCCGCCAGCTGTTGCTATTGCTGCACCAAAGACCCCAGACACCCCAGCTAAACCAGTACCTGTAGAAATGACTTCCCAGGCAAGAACCCCAGAAAAAGAGATCAAGGTCAGCCTGCCAGCGATCTTCAATGGAGACAGAAGAAAACTGTCAGAATTTTTGTTTGATGTGAACTTATATTTGGAAATGAATGATGACATCTACAACTCCGACAAGAAGAAAATCCTCTTCACTGTCTCATACATGAAAGGAGGAACTGCCGGGCCATGGAAGGAGTCTTGGTACAGGGACATCACCACCGCTGGAGTTCCCGTGTACCCAAAATACACGGACTTTATCGAAAAACTGAAGAAATCATTTTCCCCAGTTGACAAAGAAGGAGACACATTGACCATGATGAAAACACAGAAGATGAAAGGCATGACAGCCGACGAATTCATAGAGAAATTCAAACTATGGGTTTCAGAAAGTCTGATCACAGAGGAACGATCCCTCAAAGACTACTTCATGGAGGCACTACCCCACCCACTCCGAGACAAGATCCTGGGCCTTGATAAGGTCCCAGGAACAGTTGAAGAATGATACACCATGGCGTCCAGATTGGACAACCAGTGGAGGAGAGCCAAGGCAGTCTCTCAAAGGCTAAGACCCGATGGGGGAAAGAAGAAGTTCAAGGTTAATTATAACCCTGCACCCCGAAACACACACTTCACCCCAGACCCGAATGCCATGGACATTGACCAGCTGACTGCCGCAGAAAGAGATGACCACTTCAAGAAAGGGTTGTGCTTCGTCTGCCACCAGGCAGGACATTGTGCTGACGCACACAAAGGAGGAAAGACCCCAGTTGCGAACAATATGTTCAAGAAAGCTTCCGATGCATATGCCCATATCTGAGGCATTTTTAGAGACTTACCAAATGAAGAACAAGACGCCTTAATCTCCGAGATGGAGAAACAGGGTTTTCAATAAAGCGGCCTGTACCGATGTCAGCCCCCGCTCAGTTTTCAATCTCCTTATCCCCTGTAATTGTAGCCGACATGAATGACAAATCTTTTTCGATCCCCATTTCAATGTCAGGAGAAGGAGAAAGCATCGATGAAAAACTAAAAATAAATGCTCTGATAGACTCAGGAGCAGGAGGAACCTTCTTGGATCAGAAGTTCGCCACAGCAAACCGAATGGAGCTTATTCCGTTACTAAAGCCCATTCGCGTGTTCAATGTGGATGGAACAAAGAACAATGAAGGGACGATCACCCATTGCACATGGAAGAAGATCTGGATTGATGACAAAGAACTCAATGTCAGATTCTTGGTCACCAGACTTGGAAAAGAAACTGCCATTTTGGGGTTACCATGGTTGAAACAATACAACCCAAAGATTGATTGGAAAAAAGGAACCCTGGATATTGAAACTATCAGGTTCAAGAAGACCCTAGCAGGAGTCATGAGGAAGAAATTTGACGAGCTCTTGGCATCAAAAGACAAGAAACCCATTGCAATTGCTGCATGGATGAAAGAAAAACCCGAACAAAAGATCTATGTGACGATAGAAGAAATTGATGATGAAGAGACCCTTAAACCAGAAAAGGAGGCTCTACCGGCAAATGGACCTATCTTGAAAAGGATAGATGAAGGATCAGACGATGACCTCGACCTATTCAGGACATATGTCACAATGGATGAACCCATTGAGGATATTTGGATCCAAGCCAAAACCTCAATCTCCCAGAAACTCTCACACAATACGGACACCGCGGACAAACCAAAGAAAGAACTACCAGAACAATACAATCAGTATCAGAAGGTGTTTGAGAAAACGGCATCTGAGAGATTACCGGAACACAAGCCATGGGACCACGCAATTGACTTGAAACTGGACTTCACCCCGAAAGACTGTAAGGTTTATCCTTTGTCACCAGAAGAACAAACAAAATTGGACGAATTCCTTGATGAGAACCTTTGAAAGGGGTACATCAGACCCTTGAAATCACCAATGGCATCACCCTTTTTCTTCGTGGCTAAAAAGGACTCGGATAAACTCAGACCATGTGAGGACTATCGGCGATTGAACAAAGGAACAGTGAAGAACACATACCCGTTACCCCTGGTCAGGGATTTACTGGACAAACTGAAAGGAGCAAAGGTCTTCACTAAACTGGACATGCATTGGGGATACAACAATGTACGGATCAAACCTGGCAATGAATGGAAGGCTGCATTCAAAACCAATTGAGGGTTGTACGAACCCTTGGTTGCCTTCTTCGGACTGGCAGGCATGCCACCCACCTTCCAGGCGATGATGAACAAAATCTGCAAAGAAGAACTTGAAGAGGGATGGTTGCTCATTTATTTGGACGACATCTTCATATTCTCAGTCAATGATAAAGACGACACTGAATGGATAGTGTTTTGAAGTCACATTAAGTTAAATCAATGGCCTCAAAAGTCATTAACCTGACTTAACTAGGTTAAGAAATCATACCACAAGTCCTTAACCTTCACTTAACTTTTATTAACCAGTTAAATTTTGAGACCAGCAGCTGAGGTACAGTTATAACTGGTCTTAACCAGTTATTCGAGGTTATTTAACACGATTAACCAGTTAAATTTATTAACTGAGTTAATCTAACTCATGCTCAAAAAAACTGCAATGAGAACATATAATATCCTTGAACCAAAACCTAAGATCATAGATACAACCTTATGAAACAAATGTGCTCATGATAATGTATTGAAAAGGTCAAAGCAGCCATGCCATCACATCATCCCACTCTGCAGCATCCTCATCATCATGTAGCAAAGACTCAAACTCACACATATTCACCTTGGTCACAAGCTTCAAATTGAACCCAGCTAAGCCCACAATAGAATCCTTCCAGGCTGATCTCATGATCTGGAGTTCCTCGAAGCGGTCCGACCCTAAATGTGATCGATGGTTGGTTGCAACCTGCTTCCCCACCAAAAATAAACGTTTGCAGGGCACTGATGATGCCGGAACGGCGAGGATGTCGAGAGTAACAGAGCGGAACATGGGGAAATCTTTGCTGTTGTCCTAAAAAGTCCACGTCACTGCACAAACATCGAATAGTTGAATGCTCATACACACCTGCCACCATTCAATGATATCAGTATGCCGATCGACTCCAGGAAATGGCATAGCGTCGAGGTATTTCCACATCTCGGCCCTCCATTCTCCATTGAAAGGCGAATGACTATTGAGAAGGCTTTGACGATGAGTATCGTAGCTGTCGGGTGGTCAGGATGCAGCTGGTTTCTTGGTGTGAGCGGTGGCACGGAAAGTGGGTACGGAGATGGAAGAAGAGGCGCCAGTGTTGGAGGAACTAGCTACAGCACCAGAGGTGGCGACGGTGGCAGGATGTGACATGGTGGTGGAGTGAGACATGGCAATGTGGGCCTTGTTCCAATATTCTTCCAGCTAATAATGGGTCAGCTCCTTGAAACATTTGATTAAACTGATTCTTACCGTGGTTTCCAGAAGTTTCTGAGCCTTGTCCTGCCAGTCTTTCACATCAAGATTCCCCTCATCAATTTTGGCCTCCTGTTTCTTTTTCCTGCCCCATTTATGTGCAATGTATGGAAGTCCATAGTATGGATGGATCACTATTAAACAGATAAATACATCGAAAGCCTTAAGACAAAATGAACTCACAAAGGGAAAGGAGGATGGTGGGAATATCATCGAATTTGCAGTAGTATTTGTTGAGCTTCTTGATACCATCTTGAAGGGCTCCATGAAATAGGGTGAAACGAGGGTCTACTGCTTTCTTCTCCCATGCACTCAGAAGATCCTCGATGCAGGGCAGGACCCTCCACAAGGTTGCATGTTTTTTGCCTGAGAAAACTTGTTGAAATTGGTTAGAATCCTGTCGGCATTGTTTGAAAAATACATTGTGAGCAGAAATATAAAAGAGATTGCGTACATACATTGAGGATGTCTCGCACATTGGCGACCCGTTGCCAATCATCCACTTCCATCCGAAAGGCACTCCATGGTATCTTTTTGGAGATGTGTTCATTCTTCTGGATTGTCATCATGGGCCCGAAACGCTGATCAGCAGTTGATATAAAAAGATTGATAGGCTAGACATGTGAAATCAGCACGCTGTTGAGGAAAGTAAAACTGATCACATACATCCTTGAGTTCATATCCGCGACTGAGCATTCCATCAGCAGTGCCCCATCGGATGTTCGAATGAAGGGGAATCTTGAGGGCTGTATCGAAACCAGCTTCGACTTGCAGTTTCTGGAACATGTTGATGCGTGTACCGGATACTTGGATCTGTATGTAATTTTGAATCAGTAGGAACTCACAAGGATGTATCACAATGTACCTTGATTGCAATCATTTGAATCACGGCGATGACATCCAACGAGCCATTGAGGACGCGATTATTGGGTAACGAGGGATTGTACTCCCAGATCGCAGTTGCATTTTCAACAGCGGTGATCTTCGTGATATGGTCCATGATGGAAATGTTGCCAAGGTTGACAACATGTCCTAGACACCTACAATGATCGTAGTATCAGTGCAACTGAGATTTAATAAATGACTTACAGGACTTTGTTTTTCTGTGCCTTCCACACAGGAAGCTGCCGGTATCTGTGCACAACTTCAATGACTTCGCATGACGTTGCATTGACAGTTGCGTTATCGAGTGTTGCATTGAAAAGCTGTCAGCATCTAATCAGTGGCAGTGACAGGCTGTGCATGAGAAACCAACGAACATGAGATGACTCCTCTGAGGTGATGCCAACTCTATCCAGCAGCCCCACCAAGTACCTCCCTAGGTTCTCACCATTGTGTCCGCCCTCCGTCGCCTTGAATCCAATGATGGCCACCTTTAGTTCCCACTTCCCATCTTTCACCGCAATCCAATGCGCTGTCATGCCTAGGAACCCAGTCTTCGTTGTATCGGCTGTCCAGCCATCCGCCGTGATCAATATCTTGCCCTCGTTGGACTAATAAAGGTATTGAGGGTCTTTTACAACATTTTGAGTGCCATCTTACTTACCGAAAACTCTTCTTTCAAACTCTCCAGGTGTTTGACGAACTCGTTATGGATATACTGAGTGACATCATGTGAACTGGGTAGCTCACTGGTCCGCGTCTTCGGTCTCATCACAACAAGGCAGTTTTGAAATGTCACCTCATTGGCGACGGCGAGCGCCTACAGGTGGAATAAATTAGATGAGTCTTGCTTTTCTACTTTGGACGAACCTGATTATTGCAGACGACGAATTGGGCTACTGCATGCAAGATTTGTGCTCGTGTGAATTCTTTTGGTAGCACGATATTCACCAGTGTCGCGTCAAGGGTACTCTGTCGCTTTCCCTTCTGGTTCACGGCAACCTGCAACTTTTTCAAGACTGTGGGTGGGACTGCGCGATGCACCATGCTGATACCAGCTTCCTTGCATCTCTCCTGGTAAATGTTCCAGTGACTGCAGATGTGATATCACAGCGTCGACAAATTATTGTTCAAAATGAAAGCCCTCCACAAGCTGTATTTTGCGATGAGAGCGTCATCCTCCCTTTGCACATGTAAGTTTCCCTTTTTCGGATATAAGGAGCTTGAACTTACTTGCAGATCTTACAGTAACGCCCTGTCAAAGTGTCACTGTCCTTGTTGTCATAAATGAACTTGACGGTTTCTAATGGATGGAACATCAAGTCAACATCGGCCGTCATCTCCTTCTTTGTAGTGTGGCGGGCTGGGATCATGAGTTGATGCCAAGCAGTGAGGCCATCACTATCATCCTTTGATATGTGATGAGCAAATTATTTTGTTTCTTGCAATATTTGACTCACAATTTGTCCAGCTCCATCTTCGTCCCCATCTTTGTCCCTGCCCTCATCCTCAGCTTTGGCTTTGGCTTTGCCCTCGTCCTCATCCTTGCTTGTAGTTTCATTCCTGTCAGAGGATTGCTCAACGACCACGGCCTTATGCTTGCCTTTCAGGGTCCTTGAAGGCTTTGTGGCCACTGCCTTGTGGCTTGCATCCTTGCCACGTGCCTTCTTCTTTCGCATCCCATGCCCCTCTTCTGAGTTGTGGTTGTCATCGTCGGATCGATCTTGTTTCCGTTTCACTGCTAGTTTTGTTGCTCTCTTCAAATGATGATGATGGGAATCACTCTCAGCGGCAGCGTCGTCGTCCTCGTCTGATTCCTGAGTTTGATTCAGAGTTGTGACCTTCGAGCTCTCAAAGACACACATACCTGAATTTGATTGAGACGTCGTGCCCGTCGAGCAGCTGAGGATGTAGCCTGAGGTTGACCACGAGAGGATGCTCCTTTCATAGTGTTTCCCCTAGCCATGGGAGAGAGAAGGTAGGAGGATGTTTTCCTCATCATTATCTGGCTCAGCACTTATACCTTTGCCCACAGGATTCTGTCTCCGACAAATTTTTTTTTCTCTATAATCATTTCATCATGATAGAATTGTCATAGATGAATTAAGGGGTCTTGACATCATCTGAGATGGTAATGTAACATGTTTCGAAGCCACGATATACGGTGAACTTGAGCCAAGACCCCGGATTTTTTCCATTGAGTTTCTGCCCAATTAACCAGTTAAAACTGGTTAAAACTGGTTGATAAACAAAAATCTTTCTCAGAGGTTAAACTTAAGTTATTGCTACACCCAAAGTTGTTAACCTTAACCATGGGGTTAAGTTAATGTGAGTTAAGTCGTGTTAAATTAACATTAACCTGCAGTTAAGTAATGCGACTTCAAAACACTACTTGTGGACAGCATTGGATTACCAATGATGGTGTGTTCACTACTTATTCATTTACTTTACTTTACCTACTTTACTTTCTCCCCACCACCTCCGACCTCCGATGTACACCACCTCTGACCTCCGACCGTGTTCCGCGTGGGAGTGCACATCAGGACATGATTGATATCACCATGCATGTGTTTCCATCTCTACTCCCGATCATCCTCATATTTCAACATTCCTACTTACATTTCCAATTCTCGTCGTCTATATAGCTACCCAGCCCTGCAGGGAAATCCTTAGAACTTTCTCTTTGGATCTCCCATGCAAGGTGTGTCTTGTATTGTATGTCGTTGACTTCAATTTAACCTTTGTATCTCCCTTGCAAGTCGTCCGATGTCGGAGTCGCTTCGGAGCACTTCGGAGTTGTTGGATCGTAAGGTCGCCCTTACAATTACTAGCTTGTAGTTGGTCTGTGCCCATTCCAATAGGTATAAGTACTGCATATAAAGTAGTGTAGTAAAACAGAGCTAATACCAGTACTATCATCGCCCACTCTTCTCCAACATCTCAACCTCCTTCGCTTCAATGTGAGTATCATTAACCAGGCTTCCTCTGCATCTGCAAGGCGTGCTGTTCAATAGGGGCAGGCCATCATGAAATAGCTTTCTGCTTAAACTTAACTTGAATCTAACTTGAGCTGACTTAAGGCATCCTTGCTTCAAAACCCAAGCCACCCAAATAACTATCCTAAACAAGTTTCAAGACTCCCCAAGGCAGTTCAAGGTAGACCCAAGCTCACGAGAAGTCACTCAAAAGTAAAAATTTATTCAAGACCTCTCAAAGTAGCTCAAGACAGATCCAAGCGCACAAAAAGTCACTCAAAAGTAAGAATAAGCACTCTATAGATTTTCAAGTACTATCAAAGTGGATACATATACATAAATATATTTGAAAAGAAATGGGCATGCATGGGCACATGGAGCCAAGACGTTCGGCATGTTGTCAAATGGACCTGGGCATTGGATGCAATGTGGGGGTGAGTGGTACACAAAACCCTCAGGGCTTTGGTGAAGGGTAAGGAAGGGTAAGGGTCAGGGTCAGAATTTCTTACCCTCCGAAAACCCGCACCATTTGGATGGGTTTGGAGGGTCACATGATGTTTGGTTGAGCCAAACAATCAACAATCAACAAGTTGAAGTTGAAGTTGATACTTTTATCCCCCCTACTCATGCCCAACGGCCCCTACACGTGTCGACTCACGCCCACTTGTGTTGACTCATGCCCACTCTTGTTGACTCACGCCCAATGGCCCCCCCTCGTGCATAACGGTCCCCCTTCTTGCCCAATGGTCCCCCGTCCTGCCTAACGGCCCCTACTCATGTTGACTCATGCCCAATGGCGTCGACTCATGCCCAACGGCCCCCCCTTCGCGTGCAACGGCCCCTACTTGCATCAACTCACGCCCACTCATGTCAACTCACGCCCAATGGCGTCCAATGGCCCCCCCTTTGTGCCCAACGGTCCCCTGTTGCGCCTAACGACCCCCCTTCGCGCCCAACGGCATCCACTCGTGCCCAATGGCCCCCACTCGCGTTGACTCACGCCCAACGGCCCCACTCACACCCTCTTGTCTAACAGCCCTCACCATTCCCCACCCTCCCATACTCACCCACTGCCACCACCTACCTGTCTGCCAAATGGCGCGGGAGGTGAAGGCAGTGGCTAGAGAAGGGGAGGTGGGCTGGGAGGTCCACGACAGGGTGGGTGTAGTACGCAAGAGCACTGGGACGCGACGCGACACGCACATGAGGAACGAGGAGGGTCGCGCGTGCACCCCCACAAGGTCCGTGATGGCGCACGGCGTGCAGACAGGGGTTGTTAGTGGGGTGGAAATGGGGAGGAGGGGTGCAGGGCATACAGTCCTGCCACCCAGGAGTTGAGGCTTACCTGGGTAAATCCTTGTCGTCATCGAAGTCAACGTGCCAGCGGGGGGATGAAAGTGGGAAGAGAAATGCGAAGTCCAACCGTCAGTCACAAGTGTTTCAGGTCACATGATTTTAGTTTGATTACTAATATTGAAGTTGAATGGACTTTGCATTCCTCCTCCACTTTCACCACCCTGCTGCCACGTTGCTCCTGATGACAACAAGCACCCACTGAGCTCTAACTCCTGGGGGTCTGGACTGTATCCTTCATCCCCTCTCATCCACTAATAACTTCTGAACCCCCCAGGTCCCAGTGACAATGTGCCGAAGAACCTGCACCGACTGTACCATTGCTGAGGGAGGACGCAAACCCTTGCCACCACCCACTAACAGTTCCCATGGTAGGGAATGACAACAACAACTACCGGCTGATATGGGAAGGGCCAACCAACACCGCACCCCCCGCCCATCCTTGATAAGCCCATTTAAGCCCCCCACTGCCCCCATTGACTCACAAGACACACAGCGATGACCACAACCATCAACAGGACTGACCCTGTACTGCCCCATACCCACAATGCAGACGGCGGTCGCGACCATTGACGCCTTACACCACACCTCACCCATGGCCCCCTCTCAGCCACAATGGGGATATGCCACCGTGCGCAGGCACCACAACCCAATGCTGGTGCCCTACACCCTCACCTCACCCCCAACCAACAGGCAGCCCCATGACTGCCAATGGGGACACACAACACCGGCTCAGCACCCCCACTTCACCTGTGGCCCCCATGATCATGACTGCCAATGGACACACCCCAATGCCAATGTCCCCTTGGCTGCAATGTGGACATGCCGCCAACACCAACACCCCACCCCGTTGCAGCCCCACTCGCCCTCCGCAAACAACAAACACACGAGATGAACACAGCGCGGGGCCTGCCACACTGCACTGAGGTGCTCTTTAAATATATAATATACAGTACATTTTATTAAGTGTCCTAAATGTTAGTTATTGCACTTTTGAACCTTAAGATGATTTTTGGAGGCAGAATCAAGGCCAAAATCAAGTCAAGTGAGGTAAAGTCAGCCAAGTGAGGCAATTTGCCATTTTTGTGAATAGTGCTTGACTTGTTCTTTATAGAATCTTTTCCTTGTGATGCACTTTTAGTACTTACTGTTTACTTGGTGTAGAGTCCCTCTTGAAGACACCATTTTTCTAAGTCAGGCCCAAGTCAAACAATCTTCTTGGGCTCGTCTTGGTGCCTTAGTGTCCTTCGCACTCCACTAAGTAAGCCTAAGTAGCATTAAGTAATTTGCCCTTTTACTGATGTGTCCGCACAACCCACCCTTTGCTCATGTCCCACCAGAGGCAGATCCCCAGCCTGACATGTCTCTCAGTGCATTATCATGCATCCCGCACCATCTCCCCTTGCGCCCTATTGGCTGTTCCGCCATCTGTCGCATGTCCCACCGTTCTTGCACATGTCCTGCCCCACGCGTGTGCTGCCATCCTTCCATTTCAGTACCCCTTCCCACGCCATCCCCACTGCCGTTCGAGAGGTGGGGAGTGGCTAGGCAAGCTCAGAGCGAGGCTTAATGAGAGGAGGAAGCAGGCGCAACGGGCCTGTATCAATAGCTGATGGTCTCTCTACAACATGCAGAATGTGCTATGTAGTCTACGTCACATGATCATGTGGAGTCGGGCCAGAGGCCCTACTCCAGGTGCCCCCCTTTTTATATGGCGGCATCCTCGTCACCTCTAGAAACACTGTAAGGGACTTTAAACCATCATGTAAAACCTTCAAGGCCTGATCAAGACCCAACATGTCTGGTGGAGATTGAGGTAAGTCACGGTGGTGACGGCGGCAGTGATGTGAACAGCATGGAGACATGTGGCAGCGATCTTCATTGCACATATGTGAGGGGTGGGACTTGATGTTGCATCTATGAGAACAATGTCGAAGTGTTGCAAATGGTTCCGACAATGGGGAATGGAGAATGGAGAGGTCGCGAGGGGGTGGCAAAACAGGGAGGGATGCTGCATCTGTTGCCCAATCAAAAGGTTCTGGTGGGGTTGGATGGTTCGTGGTCATGGTCGTGATGGCAGTTACAGGTGTTGTTGCTTTTGTTCCTTCCTCATACCCTTCCTGGTATCCTATTTGTTGTCCTTCGTTGGATGCAGAGTGTCATACCATTGGAAAATAGTCGAAAAGGACGGGGTGGTCCTGGGCTAGCTGCTGTTACGGACTCTACAGTATGATGACCACATCATGTCTTTTACCTATCATCCGAACGCGGCGCCCTCTTACGAACTTACTATGTCTAATGTCTACTTTCGCAACCTTAGATTCCCAGTCTGACTCACTACCTTACTTTGTCATCTTCTTTACTATACTTTGCTCCCGCGCTGACTCGCTTTCCGCAGTCAGCTTACTCATTGTACATAGCCTTCTGCAGTTGCCTTACTCATGCACACTGCCTTCCGCAGTACTGACTCATCCGCTACCACATATAGTCAGTACCTATATAAACCCTCTGTAGCATAGCTAGATTCCTTAGATTTAGCAATCACATTGCTCTTCGCCTTTCCACTTCCTGCATACTCTGCCCAAACCTTGGAACGGTTTGTTAAGCATAACAAGTTGCTAAATCTTGTTAGGTTCACCCAGAGCGAGGAGAGCAACTACCAGATGAGTCAAGACGTTGCGCTTCTTTGAAGACTTCACCAGTAACCCATTCAGCACGCCAGAAGCCCGACAGGAGGAGCTAAGTCCTCGAGACAGTATCGATTTTATGCTCATCCAGCAGTACATTGAATCGGAGATCCGTCGCATCCTACAGCAGGTGCTTGACGAAGAACTAGACAATGATGAGCATCGCCCCCACGGCGAGATAGCAGAGAGCATCCATCTTGCTTGGCAACACCAGATCACACGCTATAATGCCTGACAGAATGAACACAAAACCTTTCATGTTCAAGAAGGACCTCAGACAGGTCGGATCACAGAGATCAGAGAGTTTATCGGTGTCCAGACAACCGTTATCAGAAGATTGATTAGGACGCTCACATTGAGACGTCCCAGAGCCACATCATCACATCTTACTCAAAGCAGCAGATCTATGCCCACTTCACCACTGAAGAGCAACAGACTGAGTACAACCATTGGGCATGGAACAAGAGACTTGATCCCTTTGCGCGACCAACAGATGCACAGAAACAGAGATTACTTAGAGATCTACAGAGGAAATACTCTGAACATTTTGCCACTGATTCCGCCGACGAGTCCCCTGACGAATTTACTTTTGACTCTGCGCAGTCAGATATCGAACAGACACCTAAAACAGGGACTCATTTTCAATCCTTACCTGTATCCCAAACCCCATCTTCATCCCAACAACCTGACCCCTCTTCTCCTCCGCAGACTCTAGACATGGCAGAAGCCCCAGCAGTACAGACAATGGATACATCCAAGATCATCAAGGATCCTGGGATGTTCAAGGACAGATACACCTTTGACGAGTGGTGGAAAGCCACCAAACTATGCATCAGGTTCCAAAAGAGCCTCACAGACGATCAGAAGATTCTTGCAGTACTATCCTGCATGATGTGTTATGCTTAACAAACCGTTCCAAGGTTCGGGCAGAGTATGCAGGAAGTGGAAAGGCAAAGAGCAAAGTGATTGCTAAATCTAAGGAATGTAGCTATGGTACATGGGGTTTATATAGTACTGGCTATGAGCGGTAGCGAGTGAGTCAGTAGCTGTGGAAGGCAGTGCAGATGAGTCAGTAACTGCGGAAAGGCAGTGCGAAGTGAGTCAGACGACTGCGGACTGAGTAATCCCTACTGCGGAGTGCGAGTCAGCGTGGGAGCGAAGTATACTAAAGGAGAATGGTAGAGTAAAGGTAAATGAATAAGCGGTCCGATGAGTCAAAGAAATAACGAAGGTACAATGCAAGGGAAAAGTGCGTAACATACAAACCGGTAAGTCCGTAACATGTTCCCCTCCTCAAGCTCTGTGTCCTCACAGAGTCATTGTCCCCATCCTCCGGCATCGTCGCTGTTTGTCCAGGAGCCATTCTCCTTGAGGCTCCAATCGTCTATTAGCTCTTTGTTGATGGCGACGGCTAGTCGGATGCGCCGGTTTTCAATGACCAGCGTACGGGTGTAGTTCCCGAGGATTTGTTTCTCTTCGGGGGTTGGTGCGACGGGGAGGTCGGATAAAGAATGGAGGCGGATGTGCATCTGTCGATGCAGGATGTCGGCGAGCGAGGCTTCTAGCGCGTGGATCTGGTCTCTCATGGAGAGGGCTTCACCCAGGAGGGCAGTGATGGTGGGGTTGGTTTCAGTGGATGTGGTGGTGGCGGTGGACATGGTGCGGAGGATGTTAGACGGAGCGGAGAACTCAGTGGGTTTTTTGACTGATGAGGTCGATGCTGTTGCTGATTTCAACGGGTGTCTTTTATCGTGGACGTGACGGGTTCTGCCGATGGAAATCACGGATCAAATCTTGAGCGTTCTGAACATTAGCTCGCGGTTCCCATGTGTTCTCTTCTGGGCCATATCCTTCCCACTGGACGAGGTACTGGATCTTTTTGCGGAACTTTCGAGAGTCCAGGATCATAGACACATGGTACTCTTCTCGTCTTTCGACAATGATCGGATCAGGGGCTGGTTTCTTTTTCTGGATGGCGTACTTCGGAGTTTCATATGGTGACAACAGGGTCTCGTTGAACACAGGGTGAATCATCTTCCAAGTCTTCGGAAGATCAAGAAGGTACGCGCTAGCTCCTTTCTTCTCTAGGACTTTGAATGGTCCATGTCGGAGTGCATCAAGTTTCTTTGAGGGTCGATCGGTCCTGATGTTAGTCCCTTCCAGCCACACCTTGTCTCCGATGCGGTAGTCCCGAGACGGACTTCGCCGTGTGTCAACTGTCTTCTTCATCTGATCCTGTGCTTGTTTCAGTGCAGCATTGGCTTCTTCTTGTGCCTGTTTGAGTTTTTTCAAGAAGTCGTTGGCAGCCGGATTGGTATCTTCTAATACGAGTTCTCCCTTCCACGGATGTAAACTGTAGTTGAGGTAGAATGGGGTGTGCTTCGTTGCCTGGTGTTCTTTGTCATTGTACTGGAACTCTGCGATTGCGATCCATTCTGCCCAATCATCCTGTAGATGGTTGACAAAGTTTCGTAAGAATGCTTCTGTTTCCTGATGCGATCGCTCGGCCCTGTCCATCAGTCTGTGGGTGGTATGCGGTGGACAGGTTCCTCTTGATCCCTAACATGCGGCAGAGTATCTCCATGAACTTCGCAGCGAACTGTGGTCCCCTATCGCTGATGATCTTCTTGGGGATCCCATGAAGCTTCCATATCTGATCCCGATAGATCTTGGCTAATCCTTCAGCCGATAGTTCCACGGTTGTCGGAATGAGGTGAAGCATCTTTGAATGTCTATCCGTGATGACCAGAATTGTGTTTTTTCCATCAGATTCTGGTATCGGTCCCATGACGTCGATTCCTATGTCTTCCCATGGGTGACTTGGTGCTGCATGGGGATGTAGCGGAGCATGTCGCTTTTGTCGGTTAATCTTGTTGCGTTGACAAGTGTCGCAACCCTTCACATACTTCTTCACATCATGCAGTATGGTAGGCCACCAGTAGGTGCGAGTGAGGAGCTCATGTGTCCGGTACTGTCCTGGATGTCCAGCCACTGGTGTATCGTGTGATTCAAACATCAATTCTTGTCGCAATAGTGGATCTGGCGGGACATAGACTCGTTCGCCTGCATATGTGATGCCGTTTCCTGTTGATACCAATGAGGATTCTTCTTTAGACCCTGGGCTACTTCTGTCTCCATGCGGTTTGAACCCTTGATGCGTGCAATCCACGGATTTTCGATGGTCGTGACGTTTCCAATTTTGATGGAATCAGATGTTTCACCCCCTTCAAAGAATTGTTCCTCTGTGAACATCTCCATTTGTACCACATCTTCTGATTCCAACCGTTTCAAGAATAATCCCTCCTTGAGCATTTGGTCACTGTCCTGTGGTTTGAGTTCCGCTTCATACCAGGGTAAGCGTGACAGGATGTCCGCTTTCGCATTGGTCTTGCCAGGCACATGCCATAATTCGAAGTCATAGTCCTGTAACTTCATTTTCCAGCGTCGCTGTCGTTGATTCAGGTCCTGAGGGCGACGGAAGTATTCCAGGTTCTTGTGATCGGTCAAGATTTCAAAATATTCCTTGGCTTCGAGCAGATAGTGTCTCCAATCTTTCAATGCTTCCACAACTGCCAGGAGTTCCTTGTTGTATATCTCATAATTCTGTTTGGCTGCGGACATGGTCTGCGACAAGAACACGATGGGATGCCATTTGTTGTCTTGCTTCTGAGAGAGTACCGCTCCAATGGCATAGCCCGATGCATCGGTTTCAACCCTGAACTGTCCCTCTGGTTTTGGTAATGCCAAGACTGGTGCCGATGTAATTGCCCGTATGAGACCTTCAAAGGCTTGCTGCTCTGTTGGTCCCCAAGTAAATGCCATACTGCCTGTGAGCGCGGTGAGAGGCTTTGCGATGTTTGAGTACCCTTCAATAAATCGTCGATAGAAGTTAGCAAATCCAAGGAACTTCTGAACTTCCTTTTTTGATGTGGGTGCTCGCCAGTTTTGAATTGTATCCACCTTCTCAGTTTCCATCTCAACACGTCCCTCACCAACC
Organism: Entoloma clypeatum; assembly: GCA_963565915.1. Taxonomy (NCBI): domain Eukaryota; kingdom Fungi; phylum Basidiomycota; class Agaricomycetes; order Agaricales; family Entolomataceae; genus Entoloma; species Entoloma clypeatum. Next base: position 4,492,100 of record OY751492.1, read on the forward strand.
ACATATCCCAATATAGGACATTTCATTACTTCCCATAAACACTTCTTCTCCTTTAGGAACAAATCATTGTCCGATAGGATCTGTAGAATTTCTTTGGTGTTTCGTGCGAGTTCTTCCTTGGTTTTACTGATAACCGTGATGTCATCCATGTAGATCACGCAGATACGTCGGCGGATTTGGTCCTGGAATAGACTAGCCATCATCTGAGAGAACGTTCCCGGGGAGTTGCAAAGACCAAAAAACATGACCAATGGTTCGAACAATCCTTGACTGGTGAGGAAGGCAGCTTTCCATTCATTGCCCTCCTTAATCTGGACATTGTTATAGCCCCACATGATGTCCATTTTATTGAAGTAGACCGCATCTTTCAGTACGTCCAAGAGATTGGATATTCGTGGGAGTGGGAACTTGTCTTTGACCATGAATTTATTGACCATGCGGTAATCTTGTACCAATCGTTTGGAGCCATCCTTTTTGTTGATGAAGAAGCAAGGGGAGGCATAAGGGGATTTGGACGGGCGGATCTTTCCCGTTGCTAGACCCTCGTCAATGAATGCATCCAATTCTTCTTGTTCCTTTTGCGTCATAGGATATGTATTTCCCCCTAGTTCCTTTGGTGCATCCAGTGTAAGTTCAATACCATGGTCCCATTCCCTCTCTTTTGGGATCTTGTCAAAGTTCTCTTTCTCGAAAAGATGAGCAAATCGTTCAACATATGAGGGTCGTTTGGTTGTGGGAGGTGGTGTGGAAGTGACGGCTTCCAAGATAGGGTCTCCAGGCTTCCATTTCTGATCCGACCTTTTGGGTGCATCTTTGTCGCGCACCTCAACCATGCGAACCCGGTGTTTGCGACCATTAAGGTTAATCCTGAAATCCGAGTGTTTGGTTCGACATGTTGTTGGGCACCGGTTAAATGTTACCGTGCCGGTTGTCCAATTAATTGTGGGGTTGTGGTGTACCAACCAGTCATGTCCCAAGAGCATGTCCGTTCTCCCAATGTCCAGTACCATTTCTTCCATGGTTTCCTGATGTGCTCCCAAATCCAGCTTGACTTCGGCAAGTTGGCTCGCTTTCTGTTGTCGATTTGGTGATCCATCCACATTTAGAATTGCTATGGGCGGTATTCCTCATGTGGGGAGGTTCTGTTCATGTACTATTCTGGGATGGATACACGTGCGTTCACATCCGCTGTCAACCTCAGGTCAGATAACCTTTGGTCCTCGTCGTGTTTTGAGCTGTGCTAACAGCCATTTAGCAACTTGTTATGCTTAACAAACCGTTCCAAGGTTCGGGCAGAGTATGCAGGAAGTGGAAAGGCGAAGAGCAAAGTGATTGCTAAATCTAAGGAATGTAGCTATGGTACATGGGGTTTATATAGTACTGGCTACGAGCGGTAGCCAGTGAGTCAGTAGCTGCGGAAGGCAGTGCAGATGAGTCAGTAACTGCAGAAAGGCAGTGCGAAGTGAGTCAGATGACTGCGGACTGAGTAATCCCTACTGCAGAGTGCGAGTCAGCGCGGGAGCGAAGTATACTAAAGGAGAATGGTAGAGTAAAGGTAAATGAATAAGCGGTCCGATGAGTCAAAGAAATAACGAAGGTACAATGCAAGGGAAAAGTGCGTAACATACAAACCGGTAAGTCCGTAACATGATGGAAGGGTCTGGCAGGCACTGGGCCAGTAACAAGTTAGACACTCTTGCTGTTGACAACGAGAACATCACCTGGCTAGGCTTCTCCGATGATATCGCCACACGATTCTCCATCGCCAACAAGTCAGTCGCTGCCAAAGCAAGACTCGAAGTCCTGAGACAAGAGAAATGCACTGTCGACAAATTCTTGGACGAATTCGAAGAGTTCTTGAAGCTGTCAAACCTTGGCGAAGAAACTAGGAAATACATCCTAGAGAAGAACATCAACCGCAGAATCTCTGAACAAGTGGCTAGTGATGGCAAGACATACTCCGAGTACACAAAGGAGATCCGAAGCAAGGGATGACAGATGGAAGGACACACACTGGTCATCCGAGGTGGCGGCGACATGCGCACCGGATCGGGTACCACTTATGGTGGTCAGGGCAAGGCCATGGAAATCGACAAAGCAGGAGTAGCCCATTGCTACAACTGTCAACGCTTCAGTCACCTGGCTAAAGACTGTAGCGCTCCAAAGAAGAAAGATGATCACAAGTGTTTCAACTGCAACCAAGAAGGCCATATTGTGTGCAACTGCCGCAAGCCGAAGAAGATTCTGAAAGGAGATAAACCTCTGAAAAGACGAGAGATCAGGCTGTTAGCTCAGCTCAAAACACGACGAGGACCAAAGGTCATCCGACCTGAGGTTGACAGCGGGTGTGAATGCACATGCATCCATCCCAGAATAGTATGCGAACAGAACCTCCCCACATGAGGAATACCACCCATAGCAATTCTAAATGCGGATGTTCTAAATGCGGATGTTCTAAATGCGGATGGATCACCAAATTGACAACAGAAAGCGAGCCAACTTGCCAAAGTCAAGCTGGATTTGGGAGCACATCAGGAAACCATGGAAGCAATGGTGCTGGACATTGGGAGAATGGACATGCTCTTGGGACATGACTGGTTGGTACACCACAACCCCACAATCAATTGGACACCGGCGCGGTAACATTTAACCGGTGCCCAACAACATGCCAAACCAAACACTCGGATTTCAGGATTAACCTTGATGGTCGCAACACTGGGTTTGCATGGTTGAGGTGCACGACAAAGATGCACCCACAAAGTCAGATCAGAAATGGAAGCCTGGAGACCCTATTTTGGAAGCCGTCACTTCCACACCACCTCCCACAACCAAATGACCCTCATATGTTGAACAATTTGCTCATCTCTTTGAGAAGGAGAACTTTGATAAGATCCCAAAGAAGAGGGAGTGGGACCATGGTATTGAACTTACACTGGATGCACCAAAGGAACTAGGGGGAAATACATATCCTATGACACAAAAGGAACAAGAGGAATTGGACGCATTCATTGACGAAGGTCTAGCAACAGGAAAGATCCGCCCGTCCAAATCCCCTTATGCCTCCCCTTGCTTCTTCATCAACAAGAAGGATGGCTCCAAACGATTGGTACAAGATTACCGCATGGTCAATAAATTCATGGTCAAAGACAAGTTCCCACTCCCACGAATATCCGATCTCTTGGACGTGCTGAAAGATGCAGTCTACTTCAATAAGATGGACATCATGTGGGGCTATAACAATGTCCAGATTAAGGAGGGCAATGAATGGAAAGCTGCCTTCCTCACCAGTCAAGGATTGTTCGAACCATTGGTCATGTTTTTCGGTCTTTGCAACTCCCCGGGAACGTTCTCTCAGATGATGGCTAGTCTATTCCGGGACCAAATCCGCCGACGTATCTGCGTGATCTACATGGATGACATCACGGTTATCGGTAAAACCAAGGAAGAACTCGCACGAAACACCAAAGAAATTCTACAGATCCTATCGGACAATGATTTGTTCCTAAAGGAGAAGAAGTGTTTATGGAAAGTAATGAAATGTCCTATATTGGGATATGTTGTTGGTAAGGGACGTGTTGAAATGGAAACTGAGAAGGTGGATACAATCCGAAACTGGCGAGCACCCACATCAAAAAAGGAAGTTCAAAAGTTCCTTGGATTTGCCAACTTCTATCAATGTTTTATTGAAGGGTACTCAAACATTGCGAAACCTCTCACCGCGCTCACAGGTGGTACAGCATTTACTTGGCGACAGCAAGCCTTTGAAGATCTCATATGGGCAATTACATCGGCACCAGTCTTGGCATTACCAAAACCAGAGGGACAGTTCAGGGTTGAAACCGATGCATCGGGCTATGCCATTGGAGCGGTACTCTCTCAGAAGCAAGACAACAAATGGCATCCCATCGTGTTCTTGTCGCAGACCATGTCCGCAGCCAAACAGAATTATGAGATATACAACAAGGAACTCCTGGCAGTTGTGGAAGCATTGAAAGATTGGAGACACTATCTGCTCGAAGCCAGGGAACGTTTTGAGATCTTGACCAATCACAAGAACCTGGAATATTTCCGTCATCCTCAGGACCTAAATCAATGACAGCGACGCTGGAAAATGAAGTTACAAGACTATGACTTTGAATTACGGCATGTGCCTGGCAAGACCAATGCAAAAGCAAACATCCTGTCGCGCTTACCCTGGTATGAAGCGGAACTCGAACCACAAGACAGTGACCAAATGCTCAAGGAGGGATTATTCTTGAAACGGTTGGAATCAGAAGATATGGTACAAATGGAGATGTTCACAGAGGAACAATTCTTTGAAGGGGGTGAAACATCTGATTCCATCAAAATTGGAAACGTCACAACCATTGAAAACCCATGGATCGCACGCATCAAGGCTTCAAACTGCATGGAGACAGAAGTAGTGCAGGGCCTAAAAAAGAATCCTCATTGGTATCAGCAGGAGAACGGGATCACCTATGCAGGAGAACGAGTCTATGTCCCACCAGATCCATGATTATGACAAGAGTTGATGTTCAAATCACACGATGCACCAGTGGCTGGACATCCAGGACAGTACCAAACACATGAACTCCTCACTCGCACCTACTGGTGGCCTACCATCCTGCATGATGTGAAGAAGTATGTGAAAGGTTGCGACACTTGTCAATGCAACAAGATCAACCGACAGAAGCGACATGCTCTGCTACATCCCCATGCAGCACCAAGTCACCCATGGGAAGACATAGGGATTGACGTTGTGGGACCGATACCAGAATCTGATGGAAAAAATGCAATTCTGGTCATCACAGATAGACATTTGAAGATGCTTCACCTCATTCCTAGTGTTTTGAAGTCCAGTCTCAAAGACCTATAACTGGACCAGAACCAGACTGATAAAGACTGGTGAAAGACTGGACTGCAGTCTCAAGTTTCAGATTTTTGAGGATTGACCAGTCTCAGGTTCTTCAAATTTTGGAAAAAAAGAAGACTGGTTTAACACTAGTCTTGATTTGAGACTCAAAAAATATAAACTGGTCATTGGTTCACACAGGTTCTTATAGGTTCACATAGATTTGTCCATCAAAGCTTCTATAAAATGTTTTTGAATGTGTCATGAATAGTATTTTGACACAGTTTTAATGAATTGGAAAATCACCAGTTTAAACCAGTTTGAACCAGTCCTGGTTTAATTTTTTGAGAAAGGAAAGACTGGTTCACCAGTCTTTGACCAGCCCAGTCCTGGTTTCAGTTTTTTGGAGAAACCACTGAACCAGTCTTGGTTCTAGGTTCTTAATTTTTTGGGCAAAAATCGGACTGGACTGGACTTTCAAACACTACTCATTCCGACAACCGTGGAATTATCGGCTGAAGGATTAGCCAAGATCTATTGGATCAGATATGGAAGCTTCATGGGATCCCCAAGAAAATCATCAGTGATAGGGGACTGCAGTTCGCCGCGAAGTTCATGGAAATACTCTGCCACATGCTAGGGATCAAGAGGAACCTGTCCACCGTGTACCACCCACAAACCGATGGACAGGCCGAGCGATCACATCAGGAAACGGAGGCATTCTTACAGAACTTTGTCAACCATCTACAGGATGATTGGGCTGAGTAAATCACAATCGCAGAGTTCCAGTACAATGACAAAGAACATCAGGCGACGAAGTACATCCCATTCTACCTCAACTACGGTTTACATTCTTGGAAGGGAGAACTTGTGTTAGAAGATACCAATCTGGCTGCCAACAACTTCTTGAAGAGACTCAAACAGGCACAAGAAGAAGCCAATGCAGCACTGAAACAAGCGCAGGATCAGATGAAGAAGACAGTTGACACACAACAAAGTCCATCTCGGGACTACCGCATTGGAGATAAGGTGTGGTTAGAAGGGACTAACATCAGGACCGATCACCCCTCAAATAAACTTGATGCACTCCGACATGGACCATTCAAAGTCCTAGAGAAGAAAGGGGCTAGCACGTACCTCCTTGACCTTCCAAAGACTTGGAAGATGATTCACCCTGTGTTCAACGAGACCCTGTTGTCACCATACAAAACCCCAAAGTACGCCATCCAGAAAAGGAAACCAGCCTGTCGCGCTTACCCTGGTATGAAGCGGAACTCGAACCACAAGACAGTGACCAAATGCTCAAGGAGGGACTATTCTTGAAACGGTTGGAATCAGTAGATGTGGTACAAATGGAGTGTTGAAGTTCCACCTGGGCGCTAGCCGCAGATGTACTGAGCAACACAGCTACAGTGGAAGTACTCTACTCTACCGTTCTAGTCACTTACTTGGTTGAGAAGGATGGGGCTGGTGAGAGCGGTTGAGGCTGGTAAGAGCAATGGAGCTGGTTAAGAGTCAAGAGACAACTTGTTGATATTGACAGTTTCCTGGTCTTATATACCGTACTACTGTTTGTACCAACCAAACAAGTATGTAATCAAAGATGTCTATGGTCACGTGATATAATCTAATCTAATCTACATGATGGAAAAGTTTCAACACCCCCCCATATTTAGTACATACTTCTAAATACATCTTACTTTTTCCCATATAGGTACTTCTTTTCTTCGCCTAATTTTTAAGTAGTCCAAAGTATGGGATAAACTTGCTAAAGAGGATTTTTCCCAGATTTTTAGTTAAAAGGTCTGCAGGGTTATTCACTCCTTCGATGAATTCAACCGTAATGATGCCTTCGGATACTTTTTCTCTGACGAAGTGGAATCGCACGTCGATGTGCTTGGACCGCTTTTCAGTTACAGGGTTGGATGCGATAAAGACGGAGCCATTGTTATCTCCATAGATCGGGACTGATCCGATCTGCATTCCAAGTTCAGCAAGCATGCTTCTAAGCCATGTCACTGCGCTACTGCAATCTGATAGCGCCATGTATTCTGCTTCTGTGGAAGAGAGGGCAATGGTTTTCTGCACTGATGAAACCCATGTTACTGCTCCAGACGCCAGTGATATGAAGTAACCAGTGGTGGACTTCCTGGTGTTTTCATCTGATGCCCAATCGGAGTCTGTAAATGTGTAGATTCCTTTCCCAGAATCACCATCGTACATGATCGCATAATCTTTTGTTGCCCTCAAATACCTGCAAATATCCCTAGCCACTTCTAAATGGCGTTTGGTAGGGTTTGCGGAGAATTGGGACATTTTGATCATGGCGAAACAAATGTCGGGTCTCGTCCCGATCATTAAGTACAATAGTGATCCGATGACGGATTGGTACCTGGATCTGAGTTCCGCATTGGGTTCATCTTCGGACTTCATGGGTTTGTATCCCATCGGGAGTGGGGTATGGGTGGCATTGGATTCGCTCATCCCCATATGTGCAAGTATTTTCTCAAGGTAAGGTACTTGATCAATGAGGATCTGCTTCCCACATTGCCTTATTTGGATTGAGAGAAATTCTTTTGGTTCACCATCAGACACCAGGTGCCCTAGGTCCCTACATTCCCATGTTGTCATGAAGGCCTTCTTTTTCTCTAGCATGTATTCCCGGTTTGTGCCGAGAAAAGCAGAGTCATCAACATAAATGACGGTGATCACAATTTCCCCTTTGGTACTTGTGTGAATAAAAACTCCCGCATCGGAGTGTAGCCAGACAAAACCGAGCTTTTTCATGGAGGAATTGAGTTCTCTCCACCAGGCTAATGCGGCCTGCTTGAGTCCATATAGGGCTTTGAATAGTTGGTACATGAAGTGTTCTTTCCCTTTTACTATGTAACCCTCAGGCTGTCACATGTAAATTACCTCATGGAGTGTTCCATAGAGGAAGGCTGATGAGACGTCCAAGAATGTCATGAACCACCCTTCAAGGGCTGTCAATGCCAGAATTAACCAGACAGTCTCGTACCTCACTACTGGTGAGAAGATCTGATCGAAATCAATCCCTTCTACCTGTGAGAAGCCTTTTGCGACAAGGTGCGCTTTCAAGCGCCTGTCGGATTTTTCATTGTAAACCCATTTGTTCCTTAGAGCCTTCCTCCCTGCAGGTAGGGTACTAGCTCCGTGATCACACCGCGGCTTTTGAGCATGTCTAGCTCTTTACGTTCTGCCGCATACCAATCTTCTTTGTTTGGAAGAGGGTATATGTCTTTGTGTGACATTTCGATGATGCCTACTTGGATAGAGATTGCCTCCATTAGGAGATCATTCATCCATGCCGATTGACCGCCTAATCTACGTCTTCGAACCATTTTTTCAAGATCAGAAGCAGGGGTGTCTTCCCCATAGATGCTACCTGGCATTCTCCGAACTCGTCGTTCCCTGATCGGTCGATCTGGTACTTGTTCGGGTTCCGGAGTGGGTACTCGTGGCTCATCATCAGGCTCGCTAAGCGGCAAATCATTGTCTGATTCAGGGTGATCCTGTCCAGTAGGAACAGGGTTGTGAGGTGTTTCATTATGACTGTCATTGTCATCAATTCCGGGGATGAGGTCCTCAAACTCATCAGCCGGTTCTGGGTTTTCCATTTCTGGATGGTTTTCTGGCAAAGGGTCGATGTGACATCTAGGGTACTTGCTCTCATCAAAGATCGCTTTCCCACCCATGAAAATCGTATTGGTCTCAGGATCCATGAAACGGTATCCTTTGACCCCTGGTTTTGATCCGAGATAAATCATCAATCGAGATCTGGATTCCAGGGAATTTCTATGTTTTTCTTTTGGGATATACACATATGCCTGACATCCGAAGACTCTGACGTTTGACATGTCAGGGATCTCATTGTTGACCCTGAAATGGGGTGTTTCCCATTCGAGTCGATGCATAGGTGTTTTGTTGTACAGGAATGCTGCATATTCCAAACAGAATTCCCACCACATAGGTGGTAAACATGCGTTGAAGCGCAAGGCCTGAGATTTTTCCCATAGAGTTTGATTGATCCTTTCTGCTCTACCATTCTGCTGATGCTGATATGGGAGCGTGATGTCGATCAGAATTCCATGATCGGCAAGTACATCCTTGTATCCGTCGAACTCTCCACCACCATCAACTCGCCACCTTTTGGGAGTAGTAGCGAACTGATTCTGGATCATCGCAAGAAATTGTCTTAGTGCCGTAATAGCATCAGACTTTTTTCTAAGCAAGACGACCCAGACGTGGGATGAAAAGTCGTCCAAGAACGTAAGGAAATATTTGTATTTATGGTAAGATGCCGTGGATATCTGTTTAAGATTGGAATGGATAAGATTGAAGGTTTCGGTTGCCCTTGTCATCGAATTGGGGTATGATTGATTCGGCATTTTCCCTTTGAGGCAACCTGTACAACTTTCCTGTGATTTCTCACGTACTAGTGTCTCAGGTACCCCTTTGGTACTGGTGGGAATCTTTCGAAGTGCTTGATCATTTGGGTGACCAAGACGCTTGTGCCATGTTTCGACAGTGATTTTGCTTGAGATCGCATGGATCTGGTCATAGCGTATTTCAGTGTCTAACCAGTAAATGGTTTGACCAAGGATGTGGGGCAAAAACTGGATTTTGTTCAGCCCTTTGGAGATATTGATTTCTCCACAAGTCCCGTCTACTTTGTAACCATGGTTAAGGAAGATGCCTAGGGACAATAGGCATGTGTCCATGTCCGGAATGTAGAATACCGGTCTGAGAAGATGGGTTTTAACTTCCCCATTTAGGGTGTGCCATACTGGAACGGCCCCAACTCCGAGTATTTCCAGTTTCTTTCCTTTAGCTGCAGTTTGGACGAATCGCTTGACCGTGAGAGGTCTATAGTATGCGAAGTCTTTGAACTCATGCATAAAGTGTAAAGAAGCACCGGAATCTAATATCCATTGTGCGCGTTCTTTTTCCTTACAATGTGTACAGGAGGCAAAATGTTTTATATATTTTTTATGTAGATCACTGCTGAAGTGATCTACGCAAACTGTACTGGTACTGGCTAATATATTATACATCTGTTTAGAGGTATTATTAGTGTTCCGCAATTGATAAGGTTTGAGAAAAGGGTTTGACGGACCGTCAAGTTCTATCTCGTAATCAAACTCATCCAGCCCCATTCGTTCCTGGTTGATGTCCATCTTCAGTGATTGGTCTAACGGCGGAGTAACTCGACACTGTTTTGCTGGCCTCTCGTCAATGTCTGGGATGATAGTGTCCAAGATATGAAGGTTCAACCCAGAGGGTTGTGCACCAATTTCTTGGGTGAGCTTTCGCACCCTCTCGTTCTTTTTCCACAGTACTGGGAAGGAGGCGGGTTCATGCATTGCAGGAGCGACTGCATCTTTTCCGACTCAGGTTGTACAGTAAAAGAGGTCCTTCCACGACCGGTTACGGTGGTGAAGGAGTGTGCATGATGAGGTGGGAGAGGGCAAGGGGCACGTTGACAAGGAGGAAGGGGACAAGGAGCAGGATGACGAGGGGCTTGCTCAATGGCTGGTGCAATAAACTCGACCATTTCCTCAGCGTGGTCAGAGTCGTTGTCAGCGTTGTTGGCGCGTTTTTTCTGGTTGCGCCAGCGTCCCTTTCCCTTCTTCTTTTCAGAAGCGGTACTCAGGTCGGTCGAGTTAGGCTGCTCGTCAGCGTTGTTGTGCGAGATACTCGGCGCTGTCTGCCTTTCCCATTTGGGGTCTTGCCCCTTTTGCTTAGTCCCAGAGATTTTCCGGGCCTGCTCATTGGACGCCCGAGTAGACCCTATCGCATACTTGCGCCTGTACTCTGAGACGATGCTGTCGGTGACGGCCTGCCATGTGAAGTCATCGGCATCGTAGACCTGAAAGAGGGCGGTGGAGAGAGACAACCAAGCGTCAGGAATGGCACTTGCCAAGATCATAGCCTGCATCAGATCAGGCACAACAAATTTTGAGTTGCTAAGGCGAGCGAAGAGTGACCCGAGGCGCTCGATCTCCGGCACAGGGTCCCGACCAGACAGTTTGAAAGAGGCTGCAGCTTTGAAATCGCCAAATATGGTGGCGGGGGAGACCTTTGAATATGCATCTTTTAATGACGTCCAGGCATCCTTCGAGGACTTGGCGTCCTTGATGTGCCTCCTGATTGCCTCGGAGACTTTGAGGCGGATGGAACCCAGGGCCATGTCATCGTCCCTGATCCAGACCTTTCTTTCTTTGTGGAAGCTAGGTTGGTCGACAGTGGTGGTGATCACTGGAGGTTGGGTTGCAGATGTAGATGTGGCGGAGGCAGGGGTGGAGACCGTGACCGTAAGGTCGGCGATGTCAGGGCACTCAATGTCGCCAGATACGATGCGCCAGACTCCTTGATGGAGGAGATAGGACTTCATTTTTTCAGCCCAGCTTTGGTAGTCAATGCCGTTGAAGATGATGATGGAGTCGAGGGCGGAGCGAGAGGTAGACATTTTTTAATGAATCTAAAAGGAGTTTTCCCAATCAGTGATGTTCTTTTATGAATTTGATTTTTAGAGAAAACAAATAAATGATTCCTCATAACATATTCCCTTTAGGAATAGCGGTTGTGGGAAAAACCCTTTTTGTCAGAAGTGTGTGAGGTACAATTGACGTTTCCACATGATGTGTACTAAGTCAATCCCCTTAGAGACGCTTCATGACAGGTACTTGTCGTAATGACGTTCCCAGGTTCATGTGTGAAGAAGTATGACTCAGAACATAGATCTTACGATCGGTTCTCCTGTCAACCAGGGTAGAGTGGGCAGGTACTTGCTGTTGCCAGCATTCCCAAGTCCCTCTGCTATCTGGGGCCCATAACCTGTTGAAGTTCCACCTGGGCACTAGCCGCAGATGTACTGAGCAACACAGCTACAGTGGAAGTACTCTACTCTACTGTTCTAGTCACTTACTTGGTTGAGAAGGATGGGGCTGGTGAGAGCGGTTGAGGCTGGTAAGAGCAATGGAGCTGGTTAAGAGTCAAGAGACAACTTGTTGATATTGACAGTTTCCTGGTCTTATATACTGTACTACTGTTTGTACCAACCAAACGAGTATGTAATCAAAGATGTCTATGGTCACGTGATATAATCTAATCTAATCTACGTGATGGAAAAGTTTCAACATGGAGATGTTCACAGAGGAACAATTCTTTGAAGGGGGTGAAACATCTGATTCCATCAAAATTGGAAACATCACGACCATCAAAAATCCGTGGATCACACGCATCAAAGGTTCAAACCGCATGAAGACAGAAGTAGCCCAGGGTCTAAAGAAGAATCCTCATTGGCGATTCTGGTCATCACAGATAGACATTCGAAGATTCTCCATCTCATTCCGACAACCGTGGAATTATCAGCTGAGGGATTAGCCAAGATCTATCGGGATCAGATATGGAAGCTTCATGGGATCCCCAAGAAGATCATCAGCGATAGGGGACCACAGTTCACTGCGAAGTTCATGGAGATACTCTGCCGCATGCTAGGGATCAAAAGGAACCTGTCCACCGCATACCACCCACAGACTGATGGACAGGCTGAGCGATCGCATCAGCAAACGGAAGCGTTGTTACGGAACTTTGTCAACCATCTACAGGATGATTGGGCTGAGTGGATCGCAATCGCAGAGTTCCAGTACAATGACAAAGAACATCAGGCCACGAAGCACACCCCGTTCTACCTCAACTACGGTTTACATCCTTGGAAGGGAGAACTCATGTTAGAAGATACCAACCCGGCTGCCAACGACTTCTTGAAAAAACTCAAACAGGCATGAGAAGAAGCCAATGCTGCGCTGAAACAAGCACAGGATCAGATGAAGAAGACAGTTGATACACGGCGAAGTCCGCCTCAGAACTACCGCATCGGGGACAAGGTGTGGCTGGAAGGGACTAACATCAGGACCGACCGCCCCTCAAAGAAACTTGATGCACTCCAACATGGACCATTCAAAGTCCTAGAAAAGAAAGGAGCTAGCGCGTACCTTCTTGATCTTCCGAACCCGTCTCGTCCATGATAAAAGACGAGTTCTCAAAACCCATGGCAGTATTGACCTCATCAGTCAACCACACACCGAGTTCCCTGCTCTAGTCTTTTCCCTGCCCAATATAGCCACCCCATTCTTCTTTTATCTCTCAACCATCCTCACCACCATGTCAAACACCATCGTTACCTCCACCTCCACCACCGACATCAACCCCGCCATCGCCGCCCTTATGAACGAAGCACTCTCCATGAGAGACCAAATCCATGCCCTCGAAACTTCCCTCGCCGACCTCCTTCATCGCCAGATGAATATCAGACTTCATTCATTGTCCAATCTCCCCGTCACCCCGACTCCCGAAGAGAAACAAATCCTCGGGAACTACACCAGCACCCTCGTCATCGAAAATCGACGTATTCGGCTGGCCATCAAAGGCCTTGAACTCGCCGTAGCCATCAATGAGGAGTTGATATACGATTGGAGCCTCAAGGAGAGTCCGAACTGGTCCGATCCCGGCAACAACGAGGGATGGGGACAGTGACTCTGTGAGGACACAGAGCTTGGAGAGGGGAACATGTTATGGACTCTACGGTATGAGGACCACGTCATATCTTTTACTTATCGGTCCGACTCGGCGCCCTCTTACGAACTTACTCGGTATGAGGACCATGTCATATCTTTTACTTATCGGCCCAACTCGGCGCCCTCTTACTGTTATGCGTAACAAACCGTTCCAAGGTTCGGGCAGAGTATGCAGGAAGATGGAAAGGCGAAGAGCAATGTGATTGCTAAATCTAAGGAATGTAGCTATGGTACATGAGGTTTATATAGTACTGACTATGAGCGGTAGCGAATGAGTCAGTAACTGCGGAAGGCAGTGCGCATGAGTAAGGCGACTGCGGAAGGCTATGCACTAATGAGTAAGCTGACTGCGGAACGAGTCAGACAGCTGCGGAAAGCGAGTCAGCGTGGGAGCGAAGTATACTAAAGGAAATAAAGTATAATACGATATGTGTAAGCGGGGGCCGATGAGTACAAGTGGAAAAGTAAGCGTATACGTCCGTAGTCGTTAGTCCGTAACATGTTCCCCTCCTCAAGGTCTGTGTCCTCACAGACTACCTACTCCCATCCATCATTGCCATTTGGATCGGCCCAGGCAGGGTCAACTCGGTTACCCCAATCCTTTATCAGTTCATCGTTTACCGCCGTGGCAAACTCTAAACCTCAAACGGCGAGGCGAAGGCATCGATTCTCGACAGCAAGGGTGTTGGTATAGTTTTTGAGGATGAGCTTCTCCTCAGCGGTGGGGGCGGTTGGTAAATCGGAGAGGGTATGAAGGCGGATATGCATCTGCCGGTGGAGGATGTCGGCGACGGAGGTTTCGAGCGCATGGATCTGGTCGCGCATGGAGAGCGCTTCGCCGATGAGGGTGGTGATGGTGGGGTTGATATCGGAAACATCGGTGGAGGCGGCGGTGATGTTGGACATGGCAGAAATGATGTTTGAAAGGTATAAGAAGAACGGCGTGTTGGGCGAGAAGAGTTGGAGCGGGGAACTCGATGTGACAGAAGTCGATGTGGAAAATGGTTCTCAAAGTTTGTTCTTTTTATCGTGGACACGATGGATTTTGCCGATGAAAATCTCGGATCAAGTCTTGAGCGTTCTGAACATTAGTCCGAGGTTCCCACATGTTCTCTTCTGGGCCATACCCTTCCCATTGGACAAGGTACTGGATCTTTCCACGGAATTTCCGAGAGTCTAGGATCGTGGAGACATGGTATTCTTCTTGTCCTTCGACGATGATCGGATCAGGGGCTGGCTTCTTTTTCTGAATGGCATACTTTGGGGTTTCGTATGGCGATAACAGGGTCTCGTTGAACACAGGGTGGATCATCTTCCAGGTTTTGGGAAGATCAAGACGGTATGCGCTAGCTCCTTTCTTCTCTAGGACTTTGAACGGTCCGTGTCGGAGGGCGTCAAGTTTCTTTGAGGGACGATCAGTCCTGATGTTAGTCCCTTCCAGCCACACCTTGTCTCCAATGCAGTAATTCCGAGACGGGCTTCGTCGTGTGTCAACTGTCTTCTTCATCTGATCCTGGGCCTGTTTCAGTGCTGCGTTGGCTTCTTCTTGTGCCTGTTTGAGTTTTTTCAAGAAGTCGTTTGCCGCTGGATTGGTGTCTTCCAACACAAGTTCTCCCTTCCAAGGATGCAGACCGTAGTTGAGATAGAATGGTGTGTACTTTGTCGCTTGATGTTCTTTGTCGTTGTACTGGAATTCTGCGATTGCGATCCATTCCGCCCAATCATCTTGTAGATGGTTGACAAAGTTTCATAAGAACACCTCGGTTTCCTGATGCGATCGTTCGGCTTGTCCATCAGTTTGTGGATGGTACGCAGTGGACAGGTTTCTCTTGATTCCCAACATGCGGCAAAGTATCTCCATGAACTTCGCGGCGAACTGTGGTCCTCTGTCGCTAATGATCTTCTTAGGGATCCCATGAAGCTTCCATATCTGGTCCCAATAGATCTTGGCTAATCCTTCAGCCGATAGTTCCACGGTTGTCGGGATGAGATGAAGCATCTTTGAATGTCTGTCCGTGATGACCAGAATTGTGTTCTTTCCATCAGATTCTGGTATCGGTCCCACGACGTCAATCCCTATGTCTTCCCATGGTTGACTTGGCGCGGTGTTAGGGTGTAGAGGGGCGTGTCTCCTTTGGCGGCTGATCTTGTTACGTTGACAGGTGTCACAACCTTTCACATACTTCTTTATGTCATGTAGGATGGTGGGCCACCAGTAGGTGCGAGTGAGGAGTTCATGTGTTCGATATTGTCCTGGATGTCCTGCCACTGGTGCGTCGTGCGCTTCAAACATCAGTTCTTGGCGCAATTGTGGGTCTGGTGGAACATAGACTTGTTCTCCTGCGTAGGTGATGCCATTTTCCTGCTGGTACCAGTGAGGATTCTTCTTCAGACCCTGGGCTACTTCTGTCTCCATGCGATTCGAGGCCTTGATGCGTGCGATCCATGGGTTTTCGATGGTTGTGATGTTTCCGATTTTGATGGAATCAGATGTTTCACCCCCTTCAAAGAATTGTTCCTCCGTGAACATCTCCATTTGTATCACATCTTCTGATTCCAATCGTTTCAAAAATAGCCCCTCCTTGAGCATTTGGTTGCTGTCCTGCAGCTCGAGTTCCGTCTCATACCAGGGTAAACGTGACAGGATGTCTGGCGAGAACCGGGCGAACAGAGCGCGAGCGCAAAGCAGATTGCCAGAACGCAGTTGCTTCCTCGTATAAGTGAAAGGATCGGACATCTGGATATGGTACATTGCGGATGCTCTCGAGGACGGCTGTCGCGTCCGAGTAGACACCTGGTACAACACCACAAATTACAACGTAAAACATGGCTGACCTTGCGCAAAAATCAGCCTGACTTGGGATAAAGCAAAATTCGAGACGCTGACCGTCAGGCTTGGTGGTATTCTCAATGAAGTAGATGCTGGGACCTGGGGAAAATTAGTGCTCCGATTGCATGAAAAGGTGTGGCTCACGCAGGTGGTAAGACATCAAAACACCTGCATTGTAATGAGAAATGCAGGAGCTGCACAGTGCACAATGTAATGGCAATAACTCAGAACGCCAGCATTATAATGCAGCTGCCTTCAGGTGGATGAAGTGACAATAAGTACAACCTACTCGGTTCGGCTCTGGAACGCCACCATCGTGCTTGGTATTGGGAAGTTCCTCCGTCTTGACCTACATACCTTTTATAGTTAGACTCCGAATGCCGCCGTTATGATTTCTACAGGGTCATCAGTTTGACCTCAATATGAAGACTTGACCATTATATTGGGTACCCTTCCTCCGTCTCAGGTCGGGCTCTGAGGTCGCACCCAAACGGTGCGAAGTGGCCTGAACCACATACTTTAATGCATGGATTTAGCTCAGCTCCGAACACCGGCATGATGGTGTCTACAGGGCAGTCAGAAAAGTGGACATCCGTCATTTATATCAGGACATGACCATGAGAGCCTCCCGCTCGACTTGAAGTTCATCTTGTCCCCGCCCTCACAGATCTCGCATTTTGATTCGTTGTTCATTATGCCCCCACCCCCATCTAATCCTGCAGTGAATCAAGTGGATAAGTCCATTGCCGGGTTAAAGAAGAAGAAAAAGCGGACTGGCAGTGGAAAGAAGGCTGCTCCGAAGAATCCATCTGGCGGCAGAGGCTGCCCAGGCCATTTTCGGGGTATCAAGGCTGACTTTCTGCACCAACACGCCAAAACGTTCGTGGACGCCAAAGATTCGCAGTGCTTCTATGACTTTATTGTTGATGCCTTCATCAATAAGTTCGGGTACAAGCTGGCCTATGCAGAAAGCCCTCCTGAGGGTATGAAGTTGGAGGATTTAGCACCACCTACCGTGTTCACCACCGAAGCAGAGCACAAGAATGCGGAGAAGGAGAGGGAGGACTATCGTCCCAGTCTCCAAAATGTGAGTATATCAAAATTTGAAACATGGGGCTTACATGATATTGAATCTTTGCAGAAGCTTGGTAACTGATACCGGCATCACTATACGGGACACGCACCCAGTGTGACCGTTGTATCCCAGTTGATTGGCAGCTTCATCAGTAGCGCACAGTTGCGCCCTCCACGAAAGCAGAACATCCAGGATGCGTACTATGAGGCCGCCTGGAGTCGACTCAAGCCTAAATTCGACGCGGAGTGGGAGGCGCAAAAGGGAACAGCCCTTGCAAACCAGGCAGTCGCTGAGAGAAACAAATTCATTGCGGAGGAGTTGGGTAGAGAACCAGAATGTTTCGCGAGGAATTGACAGCTCGAGTTGAAAAAAACCACAAATTGGCGATGAAAGAGTGGGAAATGAAAACTCAATCCACAGCGACGGATAATACTGCGGGGGGAGAAGAGTAAGTGGCTCACGCATTTACTTTGCCTATGCCAGCTCAGAAGTTTCAGAGCAGATATCACGTGGAAGATGGCCCAAGATCTCATACCTGTTATTTTAGATGCCCTCGGTGGCTGGCTAGGCGGTACTTGTGTGCTTGCGCTCGCTGTCCCTCACAATGGAAAGTTGGAGATGCTCATGTCAGTGTGGTTGCGCGGAGGAATCGAGATACATGCTAACTCATCTCTCTCTGACAGTGCCCAGTCCAATACTTCGAATGGAGAAATTGATGAACTCATAGCCAAGCGTTACACAGAGCAGTGGAAGGAGTTCCTCACTCTGATGAAGATATATGGAAGGGCATATTTCAGTAAGCTGCAAAACTAGAATTTCTGACTGCGGCTGATGTTGTCGAAAGAGCCAGACAATCCCAGGTTCAAAAAGAAGGCAACACTAGAAGAAAATACAGCTCTGCGCGATGCGGGTGGGATGCAGAATACTGCCATGAACCCAGTAGCGGTCGGTCTTGACACGGCAAAGTTGGAGAGGATCCCCAATACGCCTGGAAGTGATGCTGAGGGCGATCGAGACACGGAAGCACTCAGACTTGAGACAGAAGACCCAAGTTCGATCCAGTATGCCGGTGGCGAGATGACATTAGAAATGGGCGTGGCAGAATGAAAGGACGATGCATGGGATCGATCAACAATGAAACAACTTCAATCCGGCGCAGAATCTCCGAGTCAGCTGACCATGCCAAGTCACATGCCCCCACCGTTACCCACCTCCAATGACATGAACTTCTTGAACTCCTTCTCCCTATTTGATGTGCCCTTTCCCGGAGTCCTACATGGGGGAGCCTCTGGAACTTCATCTGACACGACATTATGGACTGGTGATGCATCTCCCTTTCCTTGGATGTCCATGTTCGACACCAGCACTCAGCTTCCAGCAGGTTTGTTTCCTTTCCCGTGCTCCCAACCGGTGTTGCCCCAGGCCCAATCTCCCGCCCCTTTCATCTTGCCTTCCCCTGGGTTATCTCTGGATGCCATGGCCACCTTTCAGTCTCAAATCTCGACCTCCATTCCTGGCTCGTTCAATGGAATGTCGGCAAGCGATCACCAACAATTCAGCCTGCCTGATATCATACATGGGACTGGCCCATGGGTTTTCAGTCTGCCCTGGCGCAGTTTTCACATGACACATGGACTCCTCAAGCCTCTTACAATCCGATCTCCATCCTGGTCCCTTCCTATGTTGCCCTGCCTTCCGAAGCTTTACCTGTCACCGCTAACCCGACTGGCTCTACCCTGTCATTTCCTCCCCACATTCCTGCTGGCGTTCCCATGGACAGCGCCACGACTGCAGAACCAGCAACCGCGAGGGTGGGAGGCAAACGAAAGGCCGCCGTGTCCACCAACTCGCGATCTGCAGCGGTAATGATGGTTACAACACAGTCCAAGAAAGGGAGGAAGAGTGGCGGCAAGGCTACTACTCAGTCTTCGCAATTGAATTCTACAGTCCCTGCCAGAGAACCACTGGCAAAGAAGGCAAAGACAAGCAGCGGTGAGACCTCCGCTCCGCCTACAACCTCCAAGCCTGACTCTATCCAACGGAGCACATGCCACCCTGCGCTGCCACCTTCGTGGGGCCTACCACCATCTTGATTCCAAACTGACTGCGTAAATTTAGGCCTGGCTGGGACTACATCCTACAGTAGTCGTCAGTATTGTTGTTCGTATATTAGACTCAATCATAATGATGTTTGAATTATAATTACAATGATGCTTCATTGAATTATAATGACCTCGAATTATAATGGTGTCGAATTATAATGACATCAAATTATGATGACATTGAATTACCAGATTGTCGAGAGGTGAGCGCGAATTATAATGACAGTGAATTATAATGACATCGAATTATCAGATTGTTGGGAGGGTGAGTGGAATTATAATGACACCAAATTATAATGACATCGAATTATAACATTATCGGGAGGGTGAGTGTAAGGGCAACCATCCGATTTCCTCAATTCAACACCTCCGACACCTCCGACCCATCCTCTGACCCTCCAACCGTTGTGGTATGTCTATTATTTATATTACTATACTTTATGTTTCCTTTCATTTCCATCTATCCTTCGACACCTCCGTCCTCCGACACTTCCAACCCGTCCTCTGCGTCGGAGTGCACGTTGGAGCAATGATTTATACCACCACATGCACACTTCCAATTTACGTATTCCATTCCCATCGCTACTCCCGATCTTTGTCGTATTTCAACATTCCTCTCCTCATTTCCAATTCTCATCATCTATATAGCTGTCTAGCCTGCAAGGGAATCCTCAGAATTTTCTCTTTGGATTTCTCTTGCAAGGTATGCCTCGTATTGTACTTTGTAGAGTCTAATTTAACTTTGGATTTCCCTTGCAAGTTGTCCAATGTCGGAGTCGCTTCGGAGCACTTCGGAGTTGTTGGATCGTAAGGTCGCCCTTACAGTAGAAAGTTCTCTCTAAAAGGACCGGGTACAAATTGTACCATTGAAGCCATTCCGCGCTTCGGAGTTGACGACACAGACTCGAGTCCGCCCTGCTCCGATTCCGGTACATCTGACACCCCTTCCGATCCCTCTTCCCACCATTCTGCCTACCACTCTGTAACTGGTGACTCCATATCGCACGTAGAAATGGACAACCCTGAACGTCTTATTGCACTTGAATGCGAGTTCCAGGAACACCGCCAGACCCTCACCAACATTACTGCTCAACTCGAACAACTTATCCGTGCCGCTATTCCACCTGTTCCCATTCCCAACCCCGACCCGATTCCCCCTCCAGCAAAGGCCCCAGTTCCGGCCTTCCGGCCAGCCCCGATCGCACCTGCCAATCCAGGTGTGCATCGGGCCAAACCCACAACTCCGTCGGACTTCGACAGAGCACGTACCACTGGTTGGACTTTTCTTCATTCTTGCGAACTGTATATGGGACTGGTTCCGGAACAGTTTGCAGATGATCATGCTAGGATCTATTGGGCGCTTTCCTTCATGAAGAGTGGATGTGCTGCGCACTTTGCTGACCGCGTCATCCAACAAGAGCGTCGAACCGGAGCTCCGTGTCACCAGACCTCAGTGCAGTTCTGAACTGCGTTCATCACGGAGTTCACTCCAAAAAACAAAGAACAAGATGCACAGCTCATTCTTGAGGGAGAAGCCTATTAGCAAGGTAGTCAGGATGTGGAGGCTTACATTGACGACTTCAAGGATTATGTCGAAAAGGCTGGGTACACCGAAGGAACAAACATAGTACTTAAGTTCCAACATGGCCTCCGATCCGACATCCAATCCAAAATTGCGACACTAACTTTTGGACAACCCGCAGATGACAACCCGGATGCCTGGTATGCAGCCGCACGAGTCAATAATGATAATCGAATTGCCAATAAAGCTTTCAAGTACACAGTTCCGACACGCCCGAACCCTTTCCGCACTGCTCCGACCGCACTGAAGGCAGCGGCAGGATCTGTATTTCCCCGACCTTTCATCCCCTATATTCCGTGTGCACCTCCGACAGTCATTGCTCCAACTCCGACCGTCCGCAACCCCAATGCAATGGATATTGATGCCTCTCGCATCAGGGGTAAGAACGCCAATGTATGCTTCAGATGTGGTAAAACTGGTCATTTCAGTTGCGAGTGTCTGCTCCAATTTGACGTCCGATTCATGACGTTGGACGAACAGGAGGAGTACATGATGGACCAACTAGCCGCTAAAGATGCAGTGATGTCTACCTCCGATGTTGCCGAAGCGTCGGAGCAAGCGGAAGACAAACAAGAGGATTTTCCCCCCGACAACGAGTGAATGGTGTGCCCTCGTTGTCCACTAGCAATCGTTATGCTTCCTTGTCTATAGATGAATCAGATTTTACTTCTTCTCCCTATGACTTGGCACAGAATGAACCCTCAGTCACACCTACCCCGACTCCGAAAATGGGAACGACAACTTCCAAAAAAATACATCCTGGCCTCCGACGGCTCCGACAACGCTATTGAACTAGATGTTGTTCTGGAGACAACGGCCACCAAGGATACCCTTTCACAAAAGGCTCTTCTTGATAGCGGAGCGACTGGCTCCTTCATTGACCGCTCCCTGGTAGAGAAACATCGACTCAGTACCCGAAGGCTACAACGTGCAATCCCTGTCTACAATGTCGACGGTACTCCGAACGATGCCGGAGCAATATCGGAGGTCCTGGACATTATACTCCGATATCAGGATCGCACAGAGCGGACCCAGCTCGCTGTAACTGGACTGGGAAAGCAGGATATTGTACTTGGATTCACGTGGCTCAAGGAGCACAATCCCGAGGTAGATTGGACCTCCAGGGAGGTGAGAATGAGTCGCTGTCCCACTTGCTGTCGGACTTGCCATCAGAAGGCCATTCAGGAGCGGAAGGTCCGCAAATACGAGCAGGCACGCATCCGCACTTGTCAGATGGGTCCGACGCCAGATGCTGGATTAGCAGAGGAAGCCCCGCGAGGCCCTTGGGTGGAAGACGTAAGCGAGGACGAAGAACAATCATCGGATGAGCCGTTGGAAGATGATGCGGAGGAGGAAGACAAGTTTTAAGAGGAAGATTGCCTCTTCATTAGAGCCCTACCTCTGATGTCGGAATTCATCCGAGCATCATCAACTACCTCACAATGCCTATCAGAGGTGTTCCTCCAAAATCAGAAACCCAAGTCTTTTCGTGATTCTGTACCTAATCACTTACATGATTTTGAAGATGTATTTTCCAAGACCTCCTTCGACAATCTGCCAGGGGAACGCATATGGGACCATGCCATTGAGCTGATCCCCGACGCAACTTCAATGGGTTGCAAGGTGTATCCACTTGCTCTGAAGGAACAGAAGGAACTCGATGCATTCTTGGAAGAAAATCTGGCCACTGGTCGGATCCTACCTTCAAAATCTCCGATGGCCTCTCCGGTCTTTTTCATCAAGAAGAAGGACGGTTCCCTCCGACTTGTTCAGGATTATCGATCACTCAATTCCAAGACTATCAAAAACAAGTACCCTCTTCTGCTCATCTCCGAACTAGTCAACAAACTCCAGAATGCTCAATACTTCACCAAGCTTGATATCCAATGGGGCTACAATAATGTCCAAATCAAGACCGGAGATGAATGGAAAGCGGCCTTTCAGACAAATTGGGGACTCTTCGAACCCCTTGTAATGTTCTTCGGACTCACTAATAGTCCTTCAACCTTTCAGACTATGATGAACGATATCCTACAAGATCTTATTACTGAAGGTGGCGTATGTGTTTATCTTGATGATATTCTCATCTTTACGTCCGACCTGTCGGAGCATCGGAGGATCACACGCATAGTATTAGAGCGGCTCCGACAACATGGATTGTATCTCAAACCAGAGAAGTGTGAATTCGAACAGACACGGATCGAATACCTTGGCCTTATTATTGAGAAAGGACATGTGGAAATGGACCCCATCAAGTTAGCCGGAGTGTCGGAGTGGCCGACTCCAACTAATGTGCGGGAGGTGCAGTCCTTCCTTGGATTCACTAACTTCTATCATCGTTTCATCCAAGGGTTCTCCGACATTGCACGTCCTCTGTTCTGACTCACAACCAAGGGCTGTGTATGGTCCTGGGGCGACAAGGAAGCAGGGGCCTTCGGAGGTCTGAAGCGGAGGATCACCTCCGTTCCGATACTTGTCCTCCCCAACCACAGCAAGGAGTGGCAAGTCGAAGCGGATAGCTCCGACTTTGCGGCTGGAGCGGTACTGTCCCAACCGTCGGAGGACGGTAAGTGGCACCCTGTCGTGTTTTATTCCAAAAGCCTTAGCCCAGTGGAACGCAACTACGAAATTCACGACAAGGAGATGCTGGCTGTAATCCACATGCTGGAGGAATGGCAACATTTCCTTGAAGGAGCGGAGAAGACGGTGGAAATTTGGACTGATCACAAAAACCTCGAATACTTCATGACCGCCCAGAAGCTCAATCGGCGACAAGCGTGGTGGTCTCTATACCTAGCGCGTTTTGATTTCAAGATCCACCATCAAGTGATGTGCCATAATAATCACAGAATGTCGGGACGGCGAGTGAAATAATGGTGGCGAATTATAATGTTCATCAGAGAAGAGATTGTTGGGGGGGTGAGTGGAATGATAATGACGTCGAATTATAATGACAGGCATACTGATCACAATGGGATCCACAGTGGAGGGAGCATGGAATAATGATGAGGCTTTGGAGGGAGGATGGGACAGTGGGCTTCCATTATAATTCGACAAACATTAACACAAGGGGTACACAATTGACTGGAGATATTATAATGACCTTATATGGACTGTTGCAGGAGGAAGCGTTTGACATGCTAAAAAAATTATTTACGGAAGCACCGATATTGGTATCTCCCGATCCTGATCGGAAGTTACGGACTTTGCCACGGGAGTGATTCTATCTATGGAATGTGAGGATGAGAAATGGAGGCCATGTGTCTTTCTATCTAAAGGATTAAATGATGTGGAACGAAATTATGACGTACATGATAAAGAAATGCTGGGCATAATTCGAGCGCTGGAAACATGGAGACACCACCTTCAAGGAGCCAAACATGAGGTTGAGATCTGGACCGATCATAAAAACCTCGAGTACTTCATGCAGGGTTGAAAGCTTAATTGCAGACAAGCACGTTGGGCATTGTATCTAATGTGTTTCAACTTTAAATTAATACACAAGGCAGGAACATCAATGGGGAAGGCAGATGCTCTTTCAAGAAGAGTCGACCATAGAAAGGGGGTGGAAAATGGCAATGAAGATGTAACATTATTGAAACCGGAATACTTCCACTTGCGAGCAATGGATTGAGGTCACATACTTATTGATGGAGAAGAAAGTAAACTATTAAAACGTATCAGGGATGCAAAGGAATTCGATGAGCAGGTACTCAAAGCGGTAGAAGAACTTAAAAAGACAAACACAAAAACATTACGAGCGGATGAATGGCATGAGGAGCAGGGTCTCTGGCTGCATTGAGGAAAGGTTTATGTCCCAAAAAGTCAGGAACTCAGGGAAGAAATAATTAAATTACACCACGACAACCCAGTTGCAGGACACCCAGGGCAGTGGAAGACCCTGGAATTGGTAACACATAATTATTGGTGGCCTGGTATTACAAACATGGTCAAAGCATACGTCGAGGGCTGCAACAGATGTCAACAATCAAAAAATGTGCCTCAACTGCTAGCCAGTAAATAAAAAGCAAACACGGAACATGCAGGACCATGGAAACATGTTACAGCAGATTTTATTGTAGGACTCCCAGAAGCTCAGGGGTACAACACAGTATTAGTTGTGGCTTGCAGATCAACAAAGCAATGACACTTTATCAAAACATGCGATGAAGTCTCAGCAGAAGGTTTAGCTAAACTATATTGGGATGAAGTCTGGAAACCTCATGGACTCCCAGAATCATTAACATCAGATCGCGGAGCACAATTTGCAGCAATATTTATGAAGGAACTAAATAAAAAATTGGGGATTACAACTAAATTATCAATGGCGTATCATCCGCAGACAGACGGACAGATGGAACCCATTAACCAGGAGTTGGAACAATATCTAAGATCCTTTATCTCCCATCGGCAAACAGATTGGCCCAAATGGATGGCAACTGCGGAGTTTGCCTATAATAATAAAATTCACACAGCAACTCAGTTTTCGCCGTTCTATGTAAATTATGGGTTTAATCCTAGGATGGGCGTAGAACCTCAGAGGGCAGAAAGATCAGAACCAGCCAAAGAATTCGCAGAGCAAATGAAGAAAATCCATGAGGAAGCGGAGGCGGCATTAGTAAAGCGAGAGAGGAGATGGAACGGTACGCGAACTTGAAAAGAAGTGATGCACCAATCTACAAAGTTAGCGACAAAGTCTGGTTATCAACAAAAGACCTAAAATTGAACCGACCGTTAAAGAAACTTGCTGAACGATGGATTGGGCCCTATGACATAACCAAAATCATTTCTTCACATGCCGTAGAACTTAAATTACCAAAAACTTGGAAAATCCACCTGGTCATCAATGTATCATGGGTCTGACTATTTAAAGAACCACTATTTAGATCACAAAGGGTGCAGGCACCAAACCCGATAGTTATCAATGGCGAAGAGAAGTACGATGTTGCTAAAGTTATTGACTCAAGGTTGAAGAGAGGAAAGCTGGAATATTTAGTGCAATGGGAAGGTCTGACTCTGGATCACAACATGTGGGAACCCGAGGATCACCTAGAACATTCACAAGAAGCAGTTGAAGACTTCTATAAACTAAACCCAAATGCTCCCCGGCGCTTACGTGCAAACATCTTCAAAGGATTGGAATTTAAACTTTATGAAAACTTCACGGACACCCCTGATGACATCATATCTCACCTGGAAGTCGAGATCTAGGAAGGGGGTAATGTTATGATTGTACTTTCACTTTTTGTCTATTCTGATCTAATCTCATCTTATCTACATCTTATCTACATCATATCATATCTATGGCTGCGCAACACATGTACGCCACATGTATTACAGTATATAAGTAGCCCACTTTCTCTTGTATTTGATAGCTTGTTCTCTTGAGATTCCCGCTGGGCCTCTTGGCAATACAGCCCCTTCTTCATCTTTCCACATTCCTCACTCTAAGTTCCTAAGTTTGGGCTCGCGACATTGTTTGACTTAGCATCGCCTCAACATATAAACCCTTTGTAGCATAGTTAGATTCCTTAGATTTAGCAATCACATTGCTCTTTGCCTTTCCACTTCCTGCATACTCTGCCCAAACCTTGGAATGGTTTGTTAAGCATAACACATCATGAGTTCTCTCAAACACAAAAACCAGTATTTTCTTGCTTCCTCCTTTCCACAACCACTTTAAACTACCTGTAATTGTTTACTATTATTTGGTGGGAGTGCCGCATCGCTATATCATAAAGTCCGTGGCGAAAGTTCACAAAATAAATACATAGAAAGTGACATATGATGCTATAATACTTAATTGATATTGTGCACAAACTGTGTTGCTCCTGTGTAAGACATGTATGCAGATGTGCAATGTTTTTTGTAAGTGTGTTTACATTTATTTGACACATTTGATGCGTGTCCAAATGAGGGCAGGCGCAGGCTCTTGCCCTTGTTTGCTTTTCTGGGCCAAACCCTTTGCCCAGTTTGCCATCTGACTCTGATGCCCAGCCCTCTCATGCCCAACGGCCCTCTCTCACACCCAA
This sequence comes from Entoloma clypeatum, assembly GCA_963565915.1. Classification (NCBI taxonomy): domain Eukaryota; kingdom Fungi; phylum Basidiomycota; class Agaricomycetes; order Agaricales; family Entolomataceae; genus Entoloma; species Entoloma clypeatum. Next base: position 4,519,173 of record OY751492.1, read on the forward strand.
CGGTCTCAACTCACATCCAACAGCCCTCACTCATGCCCAACAGACCTCTCTCATGCCCAACGGACCTCTCTCATGCCCAACAGCCGTCTTTCTTGCCCAACGGTCCCAACTCATGCCCAACGGCTTCGACTCACGCCTAACGCCCTCTATTCACGCCCAACGGCTTTGACCTCCAACACCCACCACTCAAGCCCAATGTCCACCACTCAAGCCCAACGGCCCTCTCTCGTCCCCAATGGCCCCCACTGGTGCCCAACGGCTTCGACTCATGCCTAACGCCCTCCATTCACGCCCGACGGCTTCGACCCGTGCCCAACACCCACCACTCAAGCCCAACGGCCCTCTCTCATCCCCAACGGCCCCCACTGGTGCTCAATGGCCTCGACTCACCCCTAATGCCCTCCCTTCACGCCCAATGGCCTCCACTCATGCCCAACGGCCACCACTCGAGTCCAACAGCCCCCACTCGCACCCAAAAGACCAGTTTAGACCGGTCTCAACTGGTTGTTATGCTTAACAAACTGTTCCAAGGTTTGGGCAGAGTATGCAGGAAGTGGAAAGGCGAAGAGCAATGTGATTGCTAAATCTAAGCAATCTACTACAGTACAAGAGGTTTATATAGGTACTGACTATAGGCGGTAGCAGATGAGTCAGTACTGTGGAAGGCAGTGCACATGAGTAAGGCGACTGCGGAAGGCTATGTACAGTGAGTAAGCTGACTGCGGAGAGCGAGTCAGCGTGGGAGCGAAGTATACTAAAGGGGATGACGAAGTAATGTAATGAGTCAGACTGGGAATTGAAGGTTGCAAAAGTAGACATTAGACATAGTGAGTTCGTAAGTGTTACGGACTAACGACTACAGACGTATACGCTTACCTTTTCACTTTTACTCATCGGCCCCCGCTTACACATATTGTATTATACTTTATTTCCTTTAGTATACCTCGCTCCCGCGCTGACTCGCTTTCCGCAGCTGTCTGACTCATTCCGCAGTCAGCTTACTCATTAGTGCATAGCCTTCCGCAGTCGCCTTACTCATGCGCACTGCCTTCTGCAGTTACTGACTCATTCGCTACCGCTCATAGTCAGTACTATATAAACCTCATGTACCATAGCTACATTCCTTAGATTTAGCAATCACATTGCTCTTCGCCTTTCCATCTTCCTGCATACTCTGCCCGAACCTTGGAACAGTTTGTTACACATAACAAGTTGCTAAATCTCGTTAGGTTCGCCCAGAGCGAAGAGGGCAACTACCAGACGAGTCAAGATGTTGCGCTTCTTTGAAGACTTCACCAGTAACCCATTCAGCATGCCAGAAGCCCAACAGGAGGAGCTAAGTCCTCGAGACAGTATCGATTTTACACTCATCCAGCAGTACATCGAATCGGAGATCCGTCGCATCCTACAGCAGGTGCTTGACGAAGAACTAGACAACGACGAGCATCGCCCCCACGGCGAGATAGCAGAGAGCATCCATCTTGCTCGGCAACACCAGATCGCGCGTTACAACGCCCGACAGAACGAACTCGAAAGCTTTCGCATTCAAGAAGGACCTCAGACAGGTCGGATCACAGAGATCAGAGAGTTTATCGGTGTCCAGACAACCGTTATCAGAAGATTGATTAGGATGCTCACATCGAGACGTCCCAGAGCCGCATCACCACATCTTACTCGAAGCAGCAGATCTACGCCCACTTCACCACCAACGAGCAACAGACCGAGTACAACCGTTGGGCACGAAACGAGAGACTTGACCCCTTCTCGCGACCAACAGACGCGCAGGAACAGAGATTCCTTAGAGATCTACAGAGGAAATACCCTGAACGTTTTGCCACCGATTCCGCCGACGAGTCCCCTGATGAATTTACTTTTGACTCCGCGCAGTCAGATACCGAACAGACGCCTAGAACAGGGACTGATTTTCAACCCCTACCTGTATCCCGAACCCCATCTTCATCCCAACAATCCGACACCTCTCCTACTCCGCAGGTTCTAGACATGGCAGAAGCACCGACAGTACAAACAATGGATACATCCAAGATCATCAAAGATCCTGGGATGTTCAAAGACAGACACACCTTCAACGAGTGGTGGAAAGCCACCAAATTATACATCAGGTTCCAGAAGGGCCTGTCCGACGATCAGAAGATTCTTGCGGTGTTATCCCGCATGATGGAAGGGTCCGGTAAACACTGGGCCAGCAACAAGTTAGACGACCTTGCCACCGATGGCGAGAACATCACCTGGTTAGGGTTCTCAGACGACATCGCTACGCGATTCTCTATTGCCAACAAGTCGGCAGCGGCCAAGGCGAGACTCGAAGTCCTGAAACAGGAGAAACGCACCATGGACGAATTCTTGGACGAATTCGAAGAGCTCTTGAAGCTGTCAAACCTTGGTGAAGAAACTGGGAAATACATCCTGGAAAAGAACGTCAACCGCAGAATTTCTGAACAAGTGGCTAGCGATGGCAAGACATACACTGATTACGCAAAGGAGATCCGAAACAAGGGACGACAGATGGAGGGACATGCATTAGTCATCCGAGGGGGTGGCGACACACGCATCGGATCGGGCACCACTTATGGTGGTCAAGGCAAAGCCATGGAGATCGACAAAGCAGGAGTAGCCCGTTGCTACAACTGTCAGCGCTTTGGTCACCTTGCCAAAGACTGCAAAGCCCCAAAGAAGAAAGATGGTCGTAAGTGTTTCAACTGCGACCAAGAAGGACATATCGCGCGCAACTGCCGCAAGCCGAAGAAGAACTCTGGAAAGATTAGGAAGGTGTCTGATGGAGATACCGATGATGATGAAACCATCACCATAGAGACCGATGAGAAGGATTTTCCCGAAGGGTCCGATTAAACGATGCTAAGTCGCGACCCTTATCCATTAAACGAACTCGCTTGCCTGGTGCAGCTACAGACAATATAACTTATGTTATCCCTGCAAAGCGAGCTGTTGCGTCAACTAAGATTGTCAAGGGAGATAAACCTCCGAAACGACGAGAGATCAAGCTGCAAGCTCAGATCAAAACACGACGAGGACCAAAGGCCATTCGACCCGAGGTTGATAGCAGATGTGAACGCACATGTATCCATCCCAGAATAGTATGCGAACAGAACCTTCCCACACAGGGAATAAAGCCCATATCAATCCTAAATGCGGATGGATCGCTGAACCGACAACAGAAAGCAGAAAAACTTGCCGAAGTCAAGCTGGACTTAGGAACACACCAGGAAACCATGGAAGCAATGGTATTGGACATTGGGAGAACGGACATGCTTTTGGGACATGACTGGTTGGTGCACCACAACCCCACAATCAATTGGACGACCGGCGCTGTAACATTCAACCGGTGCCCATCAACATGTCAAACCAAACACTCGGATTTCAGGGTTAACCTTAATGGTCGCAAACATCGGGCATGGTGGAAGTACGAGACAAGGACGCGCCCAAGAAATCGGATCAGAAATGGAAGCCCAGAGACCCCATATTGGAAGCAGTTACTCCCACACCACCTCCCACAACCAAACGACCCTCATACGTTGAACGTTTTGCCCATCTCTTTGAAAAAGAAAACTTTGACAAGATCCCAAAGGAAAGAGAATGGGACCACGGCATCGAACTTACACCGGACGCACCAAAGGAGGTAGGAGGAAACACATATCCTATGACCCAAAAGGAGCAAGAAGAACTGGACGAATTCATCGATGAAGGCCTGGCAACCGGAAAGATCCGACCGTCCAAATCCCCTTATGCATCACCCTGCTTCTTCATTAACAAGAAAGACAGTTCCAAACAACTGGTACAGGATTATCGCACGGTCAATAAATTCACGGTTAAGGACAAATTCCCACTCCCACGCATCAACGACCTCTTGGATGTATTGAAGGATGCAGTCTACTTCAACAAAATGGACATCATGTGGGGATACAATAACGTGCGGATTAAGAAGGGTGACAAATGGAAAGCCGCCTTCCTGACCAGCCGAGGATTGTTTGAACCATTGGTCATGTTTTTCGGTCTCTGCAACTCCCCGGGAACGTTCTCTCGGATGATGGCCAGCCTATTCAGGGATCAGATCCGTCGGCGCATCTGTGTGATTTACATGGATGACATAGTGGTTATTGGTAAAACCAAGGAAGAACTCGCCCGGAACACCAAAGAGATCTTGCAGATTCTGTCAGATAATGACCTGTTCCTAAAGGAGAAGAAGTGTCTTTGGGAAGTAACGAAATGCCCCATATTGGGATATGTCGTTGGAGAAGGACGTGTTGAGATGGAAACTGAAAAGGTGGACACAATCCGGAACTGGCGAGTACCCACATCAAAAAAGGAAGTCCAGAGGTTCCTGGGATTTGCCAATTTTTATCGACGCTTTATTGAAGGATACTCAAACATCGCAAAGCCACTCACAACACTTACGGGAAATACAGCATTCACATGGGGACCAGCGGCGCAAGAAGCATTTGAAGGTCTCATATGGGCAATCACGACGGCACCAGTCTTGGCATTGCCCAAACTGGACAGACAGTTCAGGGTCAAAACCGATGCATCGGGTTATGCGATTGGAGCGGTACTTTCACAGAAACAAGACGACAAGTGGCATCCTATCGCGTTCTTGTCGCGGACCATGTCCGCGGCCGAACAGAATTACGAGATATATGACAAGGAACTCTTGGCAGTCATGGAAGCACTGAAGGACTGGCGACATTATCTACTTGAAGCCAAGGAAGGTTTTGAGATCTTAACCGATCACAAAAACCTGGAGTATTTCCGGCGTCCTCAGGACCTAAACCAACGACAGAGGCGCTGGAAGATGAAGTTACAAGACTATGACTTCGAACTGCGACATGTACCTGGGAAGACAAACGCAAAAGCAGACATCCTGTCATGTTTACCCTGGTATGAGACGGAACTCAAGCCGCAGGACAGCGACCAAATGCTCAAGGAGGGGCTATTTTTGAAACGATTGGAATCAGAAGATGTGATACAAATGGAGATGTTCACGGAGGAACAATTCTTTGAAGGGGGTGAAACATCTGATTCCATCAAAATCGGAAACATCACAACCATCGAAAACCCATGGATCGCACGCATCAAGGCCTCGAATCGCATGGAGACAGAAGTAGCCCAGGGTCTGAAGAAGAATCCTCACTGGTACCAGCAGGAAAATGGCATCACCTACGCAGGAGAACAAGTCTATGTTCCACCAGACCCACAATTGCGCCAAGAACTGATGTTTGAAGCGCACGACGCACCAGTGGCAGGACATCCAGGACAATATCGAACACATGAACTCCTCACTCGCACCTACTGGTGGCCCACCATCCTACATGACATAAAGAAGTATGTGAAAGGTTGTGACACCTGTCAACGTAACAAGATCAGCCGCCAAAGGAGACACGCCCCTCTACACCCTAACACCGCGCCAAGTCAACCATGGGAAGACATAGGGATTGACGTCGTGGGACCGATACCAGAATCTGATGGAAAGAACACAATTCTGGTCATCACGGACAGACATTCAAAGATGCTTCATCTCATCCCGACAACCGTGGAACTATCGGCTGAAGGATTAGCCAAGATCTATTGGGACCAGATATGGAAGCTTCATGGGATCCCTAAGAAGATCATTAGCGACAGAGGACCACAGTTCGCCGCGAAGTTCATGGAGATACTTTGCCGCATGTTGGGAATCAAGAGAAACCTGTCCACTGCGTACCATCCACAAACTGATGGACAAGCCGAACGATCGCATCAGGAAACCGAGGTGTTCTTATGAAACTTTGTCAACCATCTACAAGATGATTGGGCGGAATGGATCGCAATCGCAGAATTCCAGTACAACGACAAAGAACATCAAGCGACAAAGTACACACCATTCTATCTCAACTACGGTCTGCATCCTTGGAAGGGAGAACTTGTGTTGGAAGACACCAATCCAGCGGCAAACGACTTCTTGAAAAAACTCAAACAGGCACAAGAAGAAGCCAACGCAGCACTGAAACAGGCCCAGGATCAGATGAAGAAGACAGTTGACACACGACGAAGCCCGTCTCGGAATTACTGCATTGGAGACAAGGTGTGGCTGGAAGGGACTAACATCAGGACTGATCGTCCCTCAAAGAAACTTGACGCCCTCCGACACGGACCGTTCAAAGTCCTAGAGAAGAAAGGAGCTAGCGCATACCGTCTTGATCTTCCCAAAACCTGGAAGATGATCCACCCTGTGTTCAACGAGACCCTGTTATCGCCATACGAAACCCCAAAGTATGCCATTCAGAAAAAGAAGCCAGCCCCTGATCCGATCATCGTCGAAGGACAAGAAGAATACCATGTCTCCACGATCCTAGACTCTCGGAAATTCCGTGGAAAGATCCAGTACCTTGTCCAATGGGAAGGGTATGGCCCAGAAGAGAACATGTGGGAACCTCGGACTAATGTTCAGAACGCTCAAGACTTGATCCGAGATTTTCATCGGCAAAATCCATCGTGTCCACGATAAAAAGAACAAACTTTGAGAACCATTTTCCACATCGACTTCTGTCACATCGAGTTCCCCGCTCCAACTCTTCTCGCCCAACACGCCGTTCTTCTTATACCTTTCAAACATCATTTCTGCCATGTCCAACATCACCGCCGCCTCCACCGATGTTTCCGATATCAACCCCACCATCACCACCCTCATCGGTGAAGCGCTCTCCATGCGCGACCAGATCCATGCGCTCGAAACCTCCGTCGCCGACATCCTCCACCGGCAGATGCATATCCGCCTTCATACCCTCTCCGATTTACCAACCGCCCCCACCGCTGAGGAGAAGCTCATCCTCAAAAACTATACCAACACCCTTGCTGTCGAGAATCGACACCTTCGCCTCGCCGTTAATCTGACATCCCCACCTCCACACCAGAGCTTATTTGCATATATCTGCCATCCTCCCTACCACCTGATCAACAAGTCAATATCTGTCTGACATCCCCACCTCCACACCAGAGCTTATTTGCATATATCTGCCATCCTCCCTACCACCTGATCAACAAGTCAATATCTGCATCGCAGGGGTTGATCAAGTGGAACAACGCCTATGCTTCGCCCAGGCATCTGAGGCCCTCGTCCAGCTCCGACTCCAAGTAATGAAATGCACCCATGCCGCAAAGTATATGTTATGATCGCTCTTATCTTATTCTATTATCTAATCTCATCTTTATCTTATCTCTTTATCTTATCTCATCTTATCCTATCTTATCTGAAACCTTTATCTTATCCTACCTCATGTTAGACACATGTTATTCTAGAACAGTTATTTACTGTGCACCTCATTGATGCCTCATGGTATTTACATATATAAGTAGCCTACTTTCCTTTGTATTCTGTAGCTTGTTCTCTTGAGATCCCATGTGGGTCAATAGTCAGCATCGCTCCTTTGTCTTGATGGCATCGTATCACCTCTCCTTGCGCGATTTATGTTCAGGCCTGTGGATGTAGTCGTCAGACTCACATGTCGCCTCAACAGTATAAATCTCAAAATGCCGACTCACAGCACAGTTATCCGCGTTTTTGAGCATTGCAAGACCAAACCGAGAACAAAATTAGGGCCGCCCAGCTCAAGTATACCGTGGCGAGGACAGCCCTTGTCGCGCTCGGTGGACATGGTGAGTGGGAGGATTCATTGAAAATCCTGCATCCAGAGGATGTTCGAGGGTTGGGCGAGCATGCTTGAGAGCTGAGGAGGGAAACATCGACCGTCAAATGCAGAAACTCACTGGTTTGGATGGCGCACTGGGCTTGAGCCTGGAAGAGGTTTTCTCAATGCTCGAAATGCTGCCTGAAACCCGATTCATCCCGAATCTCGCGCGCGGGGAAGGAAGCCGAACCCTCTCATGGATCTGGTACTCGACGACAGGTGCGGAACTAGATAATGCTGAGACAGAAGCATGTACATCACCAACAAGTCTCGCGGCTACTTACTAAATGCCCTTCAGACCTTTGCGTTGAGTGGCTGAGGTGCCGCGCCAGGGCTGCAAGATGGAGGGAAGAAATGCAGCTTGTTGAAGAAGAGATGCGTCGCTCCATCAAATTCTGTGAGTGGAAGGCATGGTGGTGGGATGGACAAGCTCATCGTCGACAGGCAGTAGCCTCTCATTTGGCCGAAGGGCTTGCAGCATACGCCGCGGAGCACGCACGCGCCAAGCGTCGACGTGCGACAATCTGGACAACATGATGGGCCAACATCAGAAAACGAGCTTCAATAGTGTTGGAGAAATACTTGACCAGCGAGGAATGTATGGAACCCATGCCTATGGACGAGCTGCATATTGTCATTGAGGAGGATTCGGATGATGAAATGTAGGAGACCTCACCTTTGTCGGTAAATTGGAATATTGGGTTATATCATGTACATCTACTGGGTAGCAGATCAGAATGAGGGACCATGAAATGATTGATTACTTTTGCTGGAGTGGAATAGTGAGGATTATCATGATCACAAGAAATTGAAACATCTGAATGATTGCAGCGATCAGTGTGAATGGGACTTCTTCAGTCAAAGAATCGTGAGATGAACGCCATGAACGCCATGATAATATTGAATATCATACCTCTGCTACAGCCATGGGCTGTCAGTGCGTATATGCGGTCCAGGATAGTTGAGAATTCAACATTGAGCAAACAAACCACCAAACTCTGACTCAGCTTGTTGACGCGAGCAGAGATGTCACGTCCAGGCTTAAGTGATGGCGTTTGCGTAACTACTACCGTGACACATTATAATGTGGCTGCTCATTATAATGGATCTTGTCGGGCGAATCCTGTGGTACTCTATTCCTCGCATGGTATATACATATATACCTCTCATTCTATCAGTATGGACCACCCCGACGGTATGCCTGCCGCCAGTTCTTCCATCATCCACCGTGTTTCTAACTTGAATAGTACACCGTACCCTTCCAAACATCCTCCCTGCCCCACACTCTCCTTCGGGCAATTAGGTGCTCAGGATACACTCATGCAATCCTTCACAACGCGGGATCAAGCGCAGTGATTCAATAATCGCCGCCTCCAGAACTTACTCGTTGAATTGGTTCCTAAACTGAAGGGCGGCCTCTGTGGAGCGGGCCACAGACTCAAAAAACCCAGGCTTTGCTACAGCGCACAAGCAGGCTTTCCTCGCTGGAGGATCGGTCACTGGTATCAATGGGTAGGCCTCTTTTTTCGCAACCCTGTCGTGATTTTGTCTGACCTGGGTTACAGTGTGTGGTGCGAGAAACAGGTTCGCCTTACACCCTTCCTTGATCAAACCATCCTCGAGAGTGAGCCGCTCGCAACCTACTTGGGAATACGGGAAGAACTTCTGGCCGGTGCGGGCCGACCCTCGTCACCGACTTCATCATCCCATGTGCTGAGCAGTACCAATTTTGGTCGGCTAACAAGCCCCCTTCCACCATCCGATTCAGCTATGTCGTCGGTGATAGATGTCGACTCTCTGAGTGACATAGAATTGGGTCCTCTCTCCGACTTGGATACCATTGTGCGAACCTCCGTCCTTGATATGAACATGCCAGTAAAGCTGGTAATATGGGTTCCCGTACATGCTCTACTTATGCATCCGAGTCCCCTGCCTCGGTAAACTCATTCAACTTAAGGACAGCACCCATCCCCTCCAGTTTCTCTTGCACCCTCGCGAGGGTGGGGTTTTGTGATTGATGGACCACGAAGTCACTCTGGAGCAATGTGGTGTTCCGGAGGGAAGGAGTTTGGAGATCTATAGAGGAGATCTTCAATGGGAGCGCCTTTTCTGGGATTCCAAAATCACTGTCGCGCACTCTCGTCAAGTCTTTCTTATCAAGGCCGCGGCTGTCTTGCACCCGTGAGAGTTTGATTCATTTTTGGTGCAGGCAAACTGTTGAATTGTCGGTACGCTGTGGGAGGTACCGCGCCTCATGATTTCATCTATCGAGTTCCTCCTCATGCCAATTCATGTTCCTCGTATCCCTACAATATATTATTTTGTCAAGAACTTTGCGTGAAATCAGGGACAACACCACTCAATAATAAACTGGTGTGCGATGGCATTCAGAGTTAGAATGAGGACATTGATCCTTGTATCACATGGATACCGGAGGGTGATTATGATGAAGGTGGAATTACAGTGCCTCACAAAACTGATTCAATGTTTGCTACTTTGTGAATACCTTCAAAATAACTTTGCAAATAATGCCAATCAAAAGAAAGTATTGGTACCTGGTTAAAAGCCCTGCTTCAGGACTCTCGGAATCTGCAATAATTATGTAATTCCCATAAAGAATCATCAATATATGATAAAATTACTCCAGGGACTCATTGAATCAGTTTTGTGAGTATGAACAATAAATACAGTATTTTATACTTTAGTACTTGGTATTACCCCCCTTAGCTTTGATTACTGCCTCTACCCTTCTTGGCATACTTTCTATCAGGTTTTGACACACTTCTGGCTCTATATTATTTCACACCTCTGCTGCTCTGTCCCAAATCTCCCAGACTCCCTTGGGTGGTGTTGGATATTCCTTTTAATATGAACCCAGAGGTGTTCAATAGGATTGAGGTCTGAGGACTGTGCAGGCCAATCCAGCAGAGCAATATTCTTGCTGTCCATCCATTTTTTGGCCTTCTTGGAGGTGTGCTTGGGGTCATTGTCCTGCTGAAAAATGATCTCCTCTTCAGAGATTCCACTCTCCTCCATGCTGGGCAGTAAATTGTCCTCCAAAATGGACACATACTGATCAGCATCCATCCTCCCCTCAACCTCTGCAAGTCTCCCCACACCTTCCCAACCCATACCACCCCAAACCATAATATTTCCTCCCCCAAACTTGACTGTGCCCTGAACCTCTCTTTCAATAAGCCCCTCACCCTTCTTTTTCCAGACCCATTCCTTGCCATCTGACCCAAATCTGTTGATTTTGGTCTCATCTGACCAAATGACCCTCTTCCAGTCCTCCACTGTCCATTCCCTGTGCTTCATAGCAAATGCCAACCGCCTCTTCCGATGTATGGCCTTTAAGAAAGGTCTTTTCTTCTTTGTTACAGCCTTGAATTCATGTTTTCTGAAAACCCTTCTCACAGTTTCTGGGGAGACAGGATTGGAAATGACAGTGTTGATGTGTTTGGTAGCTTGCACAGCATTGGAGGCTCTCCCTGAGGTGATTTGTGAAAGTATGTTTCGTGTGTTGGTGGGAGAAAGCTTGGATGGACAACCACCAGAAGAGAGATTGCGATGAGGAAGAAGATTCTGAAGCACTCTGGAGACAGTTGGTTGGCTGACACCCAGGTTAGAGGCAATATGACAAGTGGAGTGACCATTGGAGGCCAGAGAAAGAATGTTTTCCTTGTGGGAAGAGGAGATAGGGTGCATGATTAATTATGGAGGCTGTTGAGGTTGGATTCTTCTTATACAACTTTCCTTGACAACCCATCAGGGTTCTATTCAACTTCCATCAGTAAGTCATGACAACTGGTTACCATACAACCAGTGAAGCATTTGATTCTGATAATTGCCATAGGTACTCACAAAACTGATTCAATGAGTTGCTGATTTAATTTAATCATATCTCCATGGATTCTGATCTAAATCATATGATTCCTTTATATTCTGAAAGCCCCGAAGTAGGGCTTTCAATTATATACCAAAGGTTTAATTCAATTGGTATTCTTTGCAGAGTTATCTTGAAGGTATTCAAAAAGCAACAAACATTGAATCAGTTTTGTGAGGCACTGTATAGTAATTATTATGTCGGAGGAATATCAACAGTACTTGGGAATTATAATGCGGCTTGAAAGGTCATTATAATGCAGCGAATTGTAATGGGAACGGAATTATAGCGGGAAGGTAATTACCACGCGAATAGAATTATGACAAGGCCAGGAAGGTAATCATAATGTGAATAGAATTATGATAAGACGGGGAAGGTAATTATAATGTGAATAGAATTATAACAGGGAGAATTATAACAGGGGCGGGGACGGTAACTATAACGCCGTGGAGAGAGACTATACCAGGATTGGGGACGCCGGAAGTGTAATTATAATGTGGTGCCATTATCATGGCAGGCCCATTATAATTTGATGAATTTTGGACTGAATTGCTGGTGTACACGCATTATAATGAGTGAACATTAACACAAGATGTCTAGAAAATGCTGGAAACATTATCAAGACCTTACATGGATGCCTCCCTCCTGTTCCGTACTCCATTTCCATACCATGTCCTTCCTTGTTAACCTATGTACTGTAATGGTCTGGCCACTTTAGAGAAATCCTTGATGAATCTCTGATAGAAATTGGCGAGTCCAAGGAATGATTGTACTTCCTTGACCTTGGTCGGTGTCGGCCATTGTTTGATGGCATCTACTTTCGAAGGGTCCATCCAAATTCCATCTTTCCCAACAATTAATCCCAAGAACTCTATTTTGTCTCTATCAAAGAAACATTTTTCTGGTTGGAATAAATCGTTTTCTTATAATCTTTTCAAAACTTCCTCCACTATGGCGTCGTGTCCTTCCTCTCCTTCTGTTGCCACCAATATGTCATCGATATAAATAACCACATATCCTTGGTCAATCAAGTCCCTAAAGATATCATTCATCATGGTCTGGAACGTGCTCGGAGAATTATACAATCCAAAAAACATGACTGTCGGTTCAAAGGCTCCATCAGGGGTCGTAAATGCTGCTTTCCACTCGTCTCCCTCCTTGATGCGCACATTGTTGTAGCCCCATTTGAGATTCATCTTGGTGAATCTTTTCTTCCCTTTTAACTTATTGATCAACTCCGGAATCAACAGGAGTGGATAATTATTGCGGATGGTACAGCTGTTGATGTGTTGGTAATCCTGTACCTTTCCATCCTTTTTGGGTATAAAGAATACTGGTGAAGTTTGTGGTGACTTGGTAGGTCGAATATATCCTTTGCATAATTGATCGTCCACAAATTTGGATACTTCTTTCCTTTCATCCGGTGACAGGGGGTAGACTTTGGCCTTCTTTGGTATGAAATCCTGTTTTAAGTCTATAGCATGATCCCATGGTTTCCTGACTGGTAACCTCTCTGATGCTTTCTTTTCAAAGACTGATAGATATTTGTGATATTTTCGGGGGACAGCCTGTTCCGCCGGTATTTCATCTGAGGGTTCTCCCTTAGCTGCCCTGAGCATGTGGATTACCTCTTCCTCCACTTCTTCTTCATTTCCTTCTACTACCTCTTCAATTCTTCCACCCCATCTGGTTCTTGCAGTTTTATTTAAATAACATGTTCGATGCATGCCACATTCTTCTGGACATCTTGATAGTTTAATCTCCGCTTTTTCCCAATCGATTTCTGTATTATGGCGTTTCAGCCAGGTATGTCCAACAATGACTTTAGCTTTCCCTAGTTTGCATGCTTCAAACACTGCTATCTCCACATGTCCCTTATACCGCATAGCCATGACTGCTTCATGCGTGATCAAACCTCCTTGGTTAAGCATGCCATCAACATTGTAGACCTGAATGGGGAAAGGTAGTTCCCTTAATTTAATATTGTTCCTTTTGGCGAAGTCCAGATCAATGAACATCCCTGTTGCCCCTGAGTCTAATAATGCATCAACATCAAAGGTGCGTTTGTCCTGCAATGTTTCCAGCGTGATTTTCATCATAAGCTCCTTTTCCAAAGAAGCAGATCGATAAAAGATGGTTCCCCCATAGAGTCCGTTTGCCTAGTTAAATTATCTGATTCTTTGCAACAGGGAATTAAGCATTCATCCATAAGGGCCGAACCAAGCCTTGTTTCCAAGGACTCCCCGATGATATAGTTTACAAGTGTATCTAAGTCCAATTCATCTTTTTTTGGTTTTTCCCTCCTAGGTTTATCTAATAGTATTTTATTGTACATAACTGCTGCATCCGAAAGTTTATGAAACCATGATTTTACAGTGTCCTTATGTATATAAGAGTCTATAGGCAATTGTTCATAACGATTTGTCAGAGCCAGCAGGGGAATTACTGGTTGACGTTCACAAAACCTTGCTCAGTGCTGCCCTGCAGCTTGTCCATTGGGATTCAGCGCAGGCACGCTATTCACACCCATTTGTCCATTTGTGGCTTGGCGTGCTTGACGCCTTGCCGTTATCTGTCTTAGAATTTCTTCTTCCTCATGCTCATCAATCTGTTCGATCATTGCCGCTTGTACCCTGCGCTGCGGCTGTCTGCATTCTTGGGCAAAATGCCCCTGTCCTCCACAGTTATAGCAGTTACCAGGAGCTCATCGCTGGTTTCTGTCGACATTCATCACATTTGAATCATGCCATTGTTGCTGCTGACCATTTTGCTGGGGATGGTACCCCCCATTCTGTTGTTGCCCAAAGGGCCTTCCGAAATGATTCTGGCCTTGTGGCCGTGGTGCTTGCTGATTCTGGGGGCAATTTCCCATTGGTTCCCTTGCCTTTGAGGTCCCTGCCTCATTCCTTGCCTCATGGCGTAATTCTCTTCAGCCCTTCCAATGGCTGAGATTTCCTCAACGGTTTTTTCTGCATGGTGTTCTGACGTCTTCCTTGCTGAAATAATTGTTGTATGATTGAGTCCTGGGCATTTCTCTCTAGTAAGGAAATCCCATGATGATCCTCAATTTTCCCTTTGATTGCCAGTGTTCCAAACTGCGTGATCCAATCGTCTGTCTTCATCTGGTTCTGTTTGAACCCCTCAATCTTAGCTCTGGCCCATTCCACTTCAGTGGTAGGGCGAAACCTTGTGGTAATCTCATAGATCAAGTTTTGATACATTGGCCAGTCATTTGATTCCATACATTGAGTGAGTTGTGTCTCCCCATATGTTCCTGCAATCGGTCCATCTAATTGGGACCAGACTGCGATACAGATTTTGTCATTCCCATGTAACAAATCTCGATTTACTCAGATCCACATGAGCATTTTTGCCCACCATCCTGAAAACAGGGGTCGGAATCCATTATATTTGCCGGGATCTGTGGCTATTTCGATTCTTCGGCCTGGTCGGTGCGGAGGAGGAGGAGGAGGTGGTGTGATGGGGGGATCATGATGTTCAGGGAGTTCGGGGGCTTCGTCCAGAAGATCTTGATTGTCCATGTTGGTGTTCTGACAGGGGGGAGTGTTTTGGTTTGAACAGTAGTACCTTACGTCGGGCATGCGACCCTGTTCTGATGCTTAGGTGAAAAAAAAAAATCTGAAAAGAAAACCCAAAGAACGAGCTGTCTACCCAGGCAGTCAGGATGCCCGAATGGAGGAAGATCTGGGAAAGATGAAGTCCACTCAGTCAACACCCCTATGCGTGCTGGACTGGTCAAATTGAGCTGTCAAGGAGTCAGGGCTTGGAACACCTGTTGCGAACTAGATGTGTACAGTCTTCTCTTCCAAACCATCACACATGCCAGCAACTTCCCCAAAGGTTAGATGTGTCGGCCTTTGGTCACCTTGACACGGGATGGGCTCAACATTTCCCTATGTGTCTCAAACGGCAACGCTAGTTATAGTGGGTGCACCAAGCATTTCTCTTCTTATCCCTGAAGTCCGGGAGGTCCCCCTTAATGCTAGGGTCCGCGTATAGATATGTACTTTTGACGAAAAAGCACGAAACGGTGAAGTTGAAATGGAGGACAGGGAAGTGAGTTTGGGCAGGTGAGTTTAGAGCTTGTTCTTCTGTTGAGGCGACGCTTTAAGTCAAACAATGTCGTGAGCCCAAACTTAGGAACTTAGAGTGAGGAACATGGAAAGATGAAGAAGGGGCTGTATTGCCAAGAGACCCAGTGGGGATCTGAAGAGAACAAGCTATTGAATACAAGAGAAAGTGGGCTACTTATATACTGTAATACATGTGGCATACATGTGTTGCGCAGCCATAGATATGATATGATGTAGATAAGATGTAGATAAGATGAGATTAGATAAGAATAGACAAAAAGTGAAAGTACAATCATAACATTATATAGGTACTGACTATAGGCGATAGCGGATGTGTCAGTACTGCAGAAGGCTATGTACAGTGAGTAAGCTGACTGTGGAAAGTGAGTCAGCGCGGGAGCAAAGTATACTAAAGGGGATGACAAAGTAAGGTAGTGAGTCAGACTGGGAATCTAAGGTTGCGAAAGTAGACATTAGACATAGTAAGTTCGTAAGAGGGCGCCGTGTTCAGATGATAGATAAAAGATATGATGTGGTCCTCATACTGTAGAGTCCGTAACATGTTCCCCTCCTCAAGCTCTGTGTCCTCACAGAGTCACTGTCCCCATCCCTCATTGTTGTTGGGGTCGGACCAGTTAGGACTCTCCTTGAGGCTCCAATCATATATCAGCTCTTTGTTGATGGCAACAGCGAGTTCGAGGCCTTTGATAGCCAGCCGAATACATCGATTTTCAATGATGAGGGTGCTGGTGTAATTCCCGAGAATTTGTTTCTCCTCAGGGCTGGGGGCGACAGGGAGATTGGACAATGAATGAAGTCGGATATTCATCTGGCGATGAAGGAGGTCGGCGAGGGAAGTTTCGAGGGCATGGATTTGGTCTCTCATGGAGAGCGCTTCATTCATAAGGGCGGCAATGGCGGGGTTGATGTCGGTGGTGGTAGACATGGCAGCGAGGATGGTTGCAAGGTAGAAGAAGAATGGGGAGGCTATACTGGGCAGAGAAGTGGACTAGAGCGGGGAACTCGGTGTGTGTTTGACTGATGAGGTCGGGACTGTTGTGGATTTTGAAAAATGTCTTTTATCGTGGGTGAGACAGGTTCTGCTGATGGAAATCACGGATCAGATCTTGAGTGTTCTGAATGTTGGTTTGAGGTTCCCATGTGTTCTCTTCTGGGCCATATCCTTCCCACTGGACGAGGTACTGGATCTTTCCATGGAACTTTTGAGAGTCTAGGATCGTAGACACATGGTACTCTTCTCGTCCTTCGACAATGATTGGATCAGGGGCTGGTTTCCTTTTCTGGATGGCGTACTTTGGGGTTTTGTATGGTGACAACAGGGTCTCGTTGAACACAGGGTGAATCATCTTCCAAGTCTTTGGAAGGTCAAGAAGGTATGTGCTAGCCCCTTTCTTCTCTAGGACTTGGAATGGTCCATGTCAGAGTGCATCAAGTTTATTTGAGGGGCGATCGGTCCTGATGTTAGTCCCTTCTAACCACACCTTATCTCCGATGCGGTAGTCCCGATGATGTGATTGCTCGGCCTGTCCATCAGTTTGTGGGTGGTACGCGGTGAACAGGTTCCTCTTGATCCCTAGCATGCGGCAGAGCGGCGAACTGCAGTCCCCTATCACTGATGATCTTCTTGGGGATCCCATTGTTCTGCTTAACAAACTGTTCCAAGGTTCGGGCAGAGTATGCAGGAAGTGGAAAGGTGAAGAGCAAAGTGATTGCTAAATCTAAGGAATCTAACTATGCTACAGAGGGTTTATATAGGTACTGACTATAGGCGGTAGCGGATGAGTCAGTACTGCGGAAGGCAGTGCGCATGAGTAAGGCGACTGCGGAAGGCTATGTACAGTGAGTAAGCTGACTGTGGAAAGCGAGTCAGCGCAGGAGCGAAGTATACTAAAGGGGATGACGAAGTAATGTAGTGAGTCAGACTGGGAATTGAAGGTTGCGAAAGTAGACATTAGACATAATAAGTTCGTAAGAGGGCGCCGAGTCGGGCCGATAAGTAAAAGATATGACGTGGCCCTCATACCATAGAGTCCGTAACACCCATGAAGCTTCCATATCTGATCCAATAGATCTTGGCTAATTCTTCAGCCGATAATTCCACGGTTGTCGGAATGAGTAGTGTTTGAAAGTCCAGTCCAGTCCGATTTTTGCCCAAAAAATTAAGAACCTAGAACCAAGACTGGTTGAGTGGTTTCTCCAAAAAACTGAAACCAGGACTGGGCTGGTCAAAGACTGGTGAACCAGTCTTTCCTTTCTCAAAAAATTAAACCAGGACTGGTTCAAACTGGTTTAAACTGGTGATTTTCCAATTCATTAAAACTGTGTCAAAATACTATTCATGACACATTCAAAAACATTTTATAGAAGCTTTGATGGACAAATCTATGTGAACCTATAAGAACCTGTGTGAACCAATGACCAGTTTATATTTTTTGAGTCTCAAATCAAGACTAGTGTTAAACCAGTCTTCTTTTTTTCCAAAATTTGAAGAACCTGAGACTGGTCAATCCTCAAAAATCTGAAACTTGAGACTGCAGTCCAGTCTTTCACCAGTCTTTATCAGTCTGGTTCTGGTCCAGTTATAGGTCTTTGAGACTGGACTTCAAAACACTAGGAATGAGGTGAAGCATCTTCAAATGTCTATCTGTGATGACCAGAATTGCATTTTTTCCATCAGATTCTGGTATCGGTCCCACAACGTCAATCCCTATGTCTTCCCATGGGTGACTTGGTGCTGCATGGGGATGTAGCAGAGCATGTCGCTTCTGTCGGTTGATCTTGTTGCATTGACAAGTGTCGCAACCTTTCACATACTTCTTCACATCATGCAGGATGGTAGGCCACCAGTAGGTGCGAGTGAGGAGTTCATGTGTTTGGTACTGTCCTGGATGTCCAGCCACTGGTGCATCGTGTGATTTGAACATCAACTCTTGTCATAATCATGGATCTGGTGGGACATAGACTCGTTCTCCTGCATAGGTGATCCCGTTCTCCTGCTGATACCAATGAGGATTCTTTTTTAGGCCCTGCACTACTTCTGTCTCCATGCAGTTTGAAGCCTTGATGCGTGCGATCCATGGGTTTTCAATGGTTGTGACGTTTCCAATTTTGATGGAATCAGATGTTTCACCCCCTTCAAAGAATTGTTCCTCTGTGAACATCTCCATTTGTACCATATCTTCTGATTCCAACCGTTTCAAGAATAATCCCTCCTTGAGCATTTGGTCACTGTCTTGTGGTTCGAGTTCCGCTTCATACCAGGGTAAGCGCGACAGGATGTTTGCTTTTGCATTGGTCTTGCCAGGCACATGCCGTAATTCAAAGTCATAGTCTTGTAACTTCATTTTCCAGCGTCGCTGTCATTGATTTAGGTCCTGAGGATGACGGAAATATTCCAGGTTCTTGTGATTGGTCAAGATCTCAAAACGTTCCCTGGCTTCGAGCAGATAGTGTCTCCAATCTTTCAATGCTTCCACAACTGCCAGGAGTTCCTTGTTGTATATCTCATAATTCTGTTTGGCTGCGGACATGGTCTGCGACAAGAACACGATGGGATGCCATTTGTTGTCTTGCTTCTGAGAGAGTACCGCTCCAATGGCATAGCCCGATGCATCGGTTTCAACCCTGAACTGTCCCTCTGGTTTTGGTAATGCCAAGACTGGTGCCGATGTAATTGCCCATATGAGATCTTCAAAGGCTTGCTGTCGCCAAGTAAATGCTGTACCACCTGTGAGCGCGGTGAGAGGTTTCGCAATGTTTGAGTACCCTTCAATAAAACATTGATAGAAGTTGGCAAATCCAAGGAACTTTTGAACTTCCTTTTTTGATGTGGGTGCTCGCCAGTTTCGGATTGTATCCACCTTCTCAGTTTCCATTTCAACACGTCCCTTACCAACAACATATCCCAATATAGGACATTTCATTACTTTCCATAAACACTTCTTCTCCTTTAGGAACAAATCATTGTCCGATAGGATCTGTAGAATTTCTTTGGTGTTTCGTGCGAGTTCTTCCTTGGTTTTACCGATAACTGTGATGTCATCCATGTAGATCACGCAGATACATCGGCGGATTTGGTCCCGGAATAGACTAGCCATCATCTGAGAGAACGTTCCCGGGGAGTTGCAAAGACCGAAAAACATGACCAATGGTTTGAACAATCCTTGACTGGTGAGGAAGGCAGCTTTCCATTCAGCGTCCTAATCAATCTTCTGATAACGGTTGTCTGGACACTGATAAACTCTCTGATCTCTGTGATCTGACCTGTCTGAGGTCCTTCTTGAACGCGAAAGCTTTCGAGTTCGTTCTGTCAGGCATTATAGCGCGCAATCTGGTGTTGCCGAGCAAGATGGATGTTCTCTGCTATCTCGCCATGGAGGCGATGCTCGTCGTTGTCTAGTTCTTCGTCAAGCACCTGCTGTAGGATACGACGGATCTCCGATTCGATGTACTGCTGGATAAGCGTAAAATCGATACTGTCTTGAGGACTTAGCTCCTCCTGTTGGGCTTCTGGCATGCTGAATGGGTTACTGGTGAAGTCTTCAAAGAAGCGCGATGTCTTGACTCGTCTGGTAGTTGCTCTCTTCGCTCTGGGCGAACCTAACGAGATTTAGCAACTTGTTATGCTTAACAAACTGTTCCAAGGTTCGGGCAGAGTATGCAGGAAGTGGAAAGGCGAAGAGCAATGTGATTGCTAAATCTAAGGAATCTACTACAGTACAAGAGGTTTATATGGGTACTGACTATAGGCGGTAGCAGATGAGTCAGTACTGCGGAAGGCAGTGCACATGAGTAAGGCGACTGCGGAAGGCTATGTACAGTGAGTAAGCTGACTGCGGAGAGCGAGTCAGCATGGGAGCGAAGTATACTAAAGGGGATGACGAAGTAATGTAATGAGTCAGACTGGGAATCGAAGGTTGCAAAAGTAGACATTAGACATAGTGAGTTCGTAAGAGGGCACCAAGTCGGCCCGATAAGTAAAAGATATGATGTGGTCCTCATACCGTAGAGTCCGTAACACTGGTCTTTTACTGGTCTTCAAAAAAAAACATTTTGTCGAGACTGAAGACCAGGGCCGTCCCAATTTAGCAAGACCGAGACCGTGGTCTTGGTCTATTTCGGTTCATTTTTTGGTTCAGTCTGGTCTGGTTCCAGTCCTATTGGACTGAACCTTGAAACACTACTTGTAGTTAGCCCATTAGCCGGAGCCAAGGGATGTCGGAACCAAAAGCTGCAATATAGATTAGATGGGCGGATGTCGGGACCGGAAGCCGTCCAACTGATGGCACGTTAGATGAGTGACAAAAAGTCGAGGAGAACGGAAGAACGGGAGAAGCCGTCCAAAATGATGGCAAGTTAGATGTGTGGGCGAAATAGCCATGCCATCGGATGTCGGATCGGAGGTTATATACAAACAAGGCACGCATCATGATGGCACATTAGATGGGTAACGAAAAAATGGCTGGTGTCCATGGGAAGAATGGGTCATACATCTGTGAGTTCTGAATCGTTTCTCTTCATTTCTACCTCAAAGGCACTGTATTTACGTGTAGAAAAAAGGCCCGCTTAGATGAGAGCCCGGCGTTTCATGGATGTGGCGTGATTTCGTGATTTTATGGGTGTAGGGCAAAACCAATAATATTGTTGTGAGTTTTCATTCGTTTGTCTTCATTTCTATCTCAAAAGCTTCGCATTTGTGTGTAGAATAAAGGTTCACTGAGACGACAACCCGGTGTTGCCTCGTTGTGGCGCGTTTTTGCATACAAGTTTCTTTCTGTATACTAACTGTGAAATCGGCGGTTTTTGAGCTTAAAATTTCCGGACCTGGACCGGACCTCAAGGACCTGGACCCCGAGGTTCAGGTGCGGGTCTGCTGGATGCTTGGACTGGACCCCTCAGTGCGGGTTCAGGTCCAGTCGAAAATGCCCGGACCTGTACCGGCCCGGACCGTGGCCAGTGTAGCGCAATAAAGTTATATTTACATTTTGTGTTTTTTCCTGATGAACATCCTGCCACTATATGGTCCACCTTCGTCGGATAGACACCGCACTAGACCCTCCCACATCAAGAGTTGAAGCAGCCTCAGGATTACAACTAACATGTCTGTGTTTTTGCGAATGATGAGCTTCGTACAGAAACTTTGGTAGACGGGATGACTCACGCCGTTATCTCCCGGACACTCCTTCTTATTACAACATGTTCCATGCTGGACGTCATGACACTTATTGCCATCCGCAATACAGGGGCCAGAACGCGCTTCCAAGAGGAGCGAGGATGCAAAGCCACTCCCAATGCAGAGAGCGATGGTAAAAAGTAGAGTGCGCAAAAATTGCATGGCGAGAGTAAGTGGCTTGTGGGATAGGTTGGGGGGCTTGATAACTTGGGACACTGGTTGAGTTGAAGGTTGTGAACGTCCCAATGTCCCTTTTATATGTGCACAAATGAAGTTTCTTCACGGCGTTGGGCACCCGCCCCAGTCCTGTATCCGAGTCGGGCAAGAGAATGATTGTGTCTAGGTTTTGTCCTGATATGTTATCGCTCTGGGCGTTGTGTCACCCCCAACGTCACCTTTGTAAGGTGTTTCAAGGGTACAGGCATTCTTGCATGGATGCTGACTCAGAGGGAATTCCGATTCTGACCCTCAATGAAAATCATCTACCACAGTCTACTAGCATTCAAAGGCAGCCTGAGCCTAGTCTGCCTGCCTGCCTACTGATTTTTTTCCCTGATGAAGCCAACCTGGATCGGATGTTTTCCCTTTACATACGATGACCATTCAATCGACTCGGGGGTGACGGCGTACATCCCTGCGCTTCACACCCAGTGCCTTGTTGCCGTGTCGAGCGGCGCAGATCCTGCTCAAGTTCTATCGACCCTCAACGGTGGCATTTCAATTGTGACCAAGGACGCGTTGATGTTAGAAGATCTCCAGTCACACAAACGATTCACGAGCTTGTCAGCTCTTCTAGAGCCTTGTATGAGTTTGAATGCTGAAAAAACATGACACGACATACCAAGATATTGCTCCGATATATCAGGGTAGCCAACGCAGAGATTACCTCTGGTTGCTCCTGCCCGAGATGAGATTTCTCAGATGTCCAACCAGGCTTTTTGTTTTTTCTTGGCATTGTGGTTTGAGTCCGATTCTCGTCCCACATCAGCATTTTCACAAGCCGATTCAACCCTGATTGGATCTGGCGCCATTACCAAGAGGCGAACATGAGTGCGGACTTTACCCAACCCCTCCATCATTTAGCTACTTTGAGCTCAGCCACATTCCATAGCATTCATAGCTGTTTGTAGTGATAATATTGTTATGTAACCATGGCAAAAGGTCTGGAGATCTACAAACATTGTCACATTGAATGTGGTCAAAATTATAATTCATCCTCACCAAAATGCTAAGGTACTATCGATTCCCTAGAAATGACCCGTTTTTTGAGACCCTTCACAGATTCATGTTTCTTTCCACATCCACTCACCGGAACCAGTTGCGGTACTTGACAGATTGCGAGCTAACCTCCTGTCCTTCAACTTCACATGCGACAGTGTTCACAGATCTTGGGCTGCGAGAGCACCGGAAGGAAGAGAAACAAAAGGGTCTCAATTCACTGGGAAACGACCTAATTGTCATGATCGGGTCACGACAATGTTGGAGTTCCTGCTCAGCACAGGGTCCTACTGCCGCTGAAAGCCGGTAATTTCGACATGAGAGAACACCTGGCGGACCTCTCTGATTCAGCGGAGTTGAAAGATTCATTGTTGTCCGATCCCTGGTTGTCACGCTCAATGCTTTGCTGCTCACCCATTCTATCTGCACTATGATATCTTGGTGGAGAAATGTGCTTTAGTTTTCAACAGTATGTACTATCACTCAGAGGATCAAGGAATTTTTAGAGATGTTAGTTTTTCCGAGCCTAAAAATGTTCAAAATTGTTGTATTTGGCGACTGTTCACCTTTCAACACATCCTTCGAAGTATTTACAAACTAAATCGAGTGACCGAACTACACATCCGTGTTCATATGAACATGATCTCAAGGTCCGAAGGTGTCGATATGCGTCAATGTCTCTAGAAATGTAAAAGGTCGTTACTGGGGGAATAAGTCGCTTCTAGGGAATCGATAGTAGGGAACATCCACTAACTTCCAACATCACCTGACCAGTGTGACATTGTCCAAATCCGGAACGATTACCTCTGAACCCCACATTTCTCCATTTTTTGACTGCAATCCATTGTTTTTAGTCAATCGGCTTCCAAGGTCGTTTTAGAAATATCATACATATGTCCGTTCCTGGATATGGAGAAATGATGCTGAAATCTGCATGTGAAATATCCAAATTCATCCCAAGCACACCCATCTTTAGCCTTCAACAAGGCATCCAGTGGAAAGTTTCTGTGATAACATAAGCGCGGACGTGAGATTTAACCTGTGATGACAGGCCAGCGGAGTCAGCCCACGAACAGGTGACACTTGATCTGACAGCTGGGCTGATGTGTCGGCATAATATTACTTTCGGCTTATTGGGTGCTCGGGCCATGGGTACCGATGCATCTGCATTTTGGGACCCCCAATAAGCCTGTTGGAGTGTTGGATGGGTTTCATGAAGTATGTTCTGGCTGCCTGCAGAGGTCCATAAATGCCAACCACATTGATATCCATGTCAACCTGTAAACCTGTCCATGGGTGCAGGTACAGGTCGATGCAATGCTCAGACATGGAACATGGTTTGGGAACAGAGTCAGTAAATTATGAGGCACATGTAAGGGCGACCTTACAATCCAAGACTCAAACTCAGATACTTGCAAGGGAGATCCGAAGTTTAGATTGAACAGCCTGATAAGTAATACAACACACACCTTGCAAGGGAGATCTGAAGAGAAAGTTCTAAGGATTCCCCTGCAAGCTAGCGAGATAAATAGTAAAATGAGATATGAAATAAGAGATAAAACGAGACGCATGAATGATAGTACCTGCGATCCGACATGCGGAGTAGCGGATGGGGGCAGAGTCGTCAGATGCGGAGAGGCGGATAAGATGTCGGAGACAGCGGATACGATCAGAGGACATCGGAGATGGTGGAATAGAAAGGAAAGAAAGAAAGGAAAGGAATAGTAAAAAGTGAAAGTGGTTGCCCTTACATCACCCCCCTTCAAGGCATGGCGTCTCGACATGTCAGGTGAAATGAGTCGAATATCGCGGCGGAGCTCCCGGATGGCGTCGGTAGAAGTTGCGGACTAGGCGCGGAGCGTGGACATTGTCTTCTGCTTCCCAGGAATTCTCTTCATAGCCATATCCCTTCCATTTGACCAAGAATTGAAGCTTGCCTCGATGCAGTTGGCTGTCCAAGAGGTTTTCAACATCATACTCCAATTCTTCTCTGACTACCGTCGGAGGCGGAGGAGAGCGGACTTGGCGTCGGAAAGGGTTGTCGGGAACTAGTGAAAGTTTGACGACATGGAATACTGGATGAATGCGGGACATGGAAGGGGGAAGGCGAAGTTCGTAGGCATGTGTTCCAACAGGTCAGACCACTGGGAAAGGGCCTATGTATCGATGTGCAAGTTTCTTTGTGGGTCGGGTGGTTTTGAGGTCTGATGAGTCTAAAAAGACCTTGTCCCCCGGGCGGAATGTCAGAGTGGTGCTCCGATGCTGGATGTAGTATCGCGCCATGTCGTCTTTTCCCTTTGTCAGTGCTGCGCGAGCCTCCTCTAGAGCGGACTTCATCCACTGGCTGAAATCCGCTACTGCCTCGATCTCCGTCCGCTTCTCGCGAGGTTCGAATCCCATGCGCGGATGGCGGCCGGTGTCAATGTAGAATGGAGTTTGACGTGTCGATGTGTGAACATGGTTGTTGTATGCAAATTCCACCATCGGAAGCCATTCGTCCCAATCGTCTTGACGTTCATTGACAAATAGGCGAACGTATTGTTCCAATCCTTGATTGACCCGCTCCGTCTGTCCATCCGACTGCGGATGGTAGGCTGTCGAGGCAGCAACCTTAATGTTAAGCAGCCTGTATAGTTCGCGCGTGAACTTGGCGACAAACTGTGGTCCTCGGTCGGAGACAATGGCCTCCGGTAGTCCGTGGAGTTTCCAGACATTTTGAACACAGGAGCATGCAGTCCCGAGTGCAGAGATGTCGGAGTGCGTCGGGATGAAGTGTCCCCACTTCCCTACTGAGTCCACTACAACCATGATAGCGTCGTAGCCGTGGGCTTCTGGTAGTTCAGTAATGAAGTCAACACTGGTTACTTGCCATCGCTCCATGGGGACCGGTAGCGGATTGAGCTCTCCGGAGGGCGGAGTGCGTCGGACCTTGGTGTGGAGGCATGGGTCACATGTCTTGCAATATTGACCTATTAAACGAGACATGTGTGGCCACCAGTAATTGCGCGACACCAGTTCCAAGGTTTTCCACCGTCCAGGATGTCCGGCCACCGGAGTGTCATGGTGTTGTGTGAGGATCCGATGACGCAGTTGGGGATTGTTAGGAACATAGATACGATCCCTGAAGTAGAGCAAACCTTCCGCTTGCCTCCACTCCGCACTACGGACGGATCCCGCTCCGACGGTTGGAAGGGATTTGACGACCTCCACCACACTATCCTCCAGTAACCCCTCTCGAATTCCCTGTCGGACCTGGCGGAGGACGTCGTGTTCTTCCCCTTGAACAGTTACCCCACACATTGCTCGCACTGCAAACAATTCTGGTCGAAGAAGGATGATGTTTTCATTGTCCCGCGATCCGTCTCCGTGGTCCGCTCGTCGGGACAAAGCGTCGGACTTGCCCATGGACTTGCCAGGTCGATGGTGCATTTTGAAATCGAAACGAGCGAGGTATAAGGACCATCTAGCCTGTCGTCGATTTAGTTTTTGAGCTGTCATGAAATACTCAAGATTTTTGTGGTCCGTCCAAATCTCCACTGTCTTCTCCGCTCCTTCAAGGAAGTGCCTCCACTTCTCCAATGCGCGGACCACCGCCAACATCTCCTTGTTGTAGATCTCGTAGTTGCATTCCACCGGACTTAGGCTTTTGGAATAGAATGCGACAGGGTGCCACTTACCGTCCTCTGTTGGTTGGGACAGTACTGCTCCGGTTGCAAAGTCCGAGATATCCGCTTCTATCCGCCACTCCTTTCCATGATCAGCTAAGACCAGGATCGGAGCGGATGTAATCCTCCGCTTCAACTCCGCAAATGTGGACACTTCTCCCTCCCTCCAAGACCAGAGGTGCCCTTTCTTCGTGAGCTCAAAAAGAGGGCGCGCGATGTCTGAAAACCCTTCAATAAAACGGCGATAGAAGTTAGTGAATCCCAGAAAGGACTGTACTTCTCGGACGTTTGTTGGAGCAGGCCACTCCGCGACCCCTGCTGCCTTTACCGGATCCATCTCTACATGTCCTTGTTCAATAATAAGGCCTAGGTATTCAATGCGCGTTTGTTCAAACTCACATTTCTCTGGTTTTAGATAGAGTTTGTGTTCGCGAAGTCATTCCAGTACGATCTGTGTGACTCTCCGATGCTCCGCAAGGGTCTCCATGAAGATGAGTATGTCGTCGAGGTAAACACAGACTACACCTTCCGTGATAAGGTCCTGAAAGATCTCGTTCATCATAGTCTGGAATGTGGATGGACTATTAGTGAGGCCGAAGAACATCACCAACGGTTCATAGAGTCCGTGATTGGTCCGAAAAGCGGCCTTCCACTCGTCTCCGGGTTTTATCCACACATTGTTGTAGCCCCAGTGGATGTCGAGCTTGGTGAAGTATATCAGTTCAGATATGAGCGGAAGCGGATACTTGCTTTTGATAGTTTTGGAATGGAGTGACCGGTAGTCTTGTACAAGACAAAGCGAGCCATTCTTCTTCTTGATGTAGAATACCAGAGATGCCATCGGAGACTTGGAAGGGCGGATCCAACCAGTTGCAAGGTTTTCCTCCAAAAACGTGTCGAGTTCCTTCTGTTCGTTCGGAGCAAGCAGATATACCTTACACCCTGTTATGCGTAACAAACCGTTCCAAGGTTCGGGCAGAAGATGGAAAGGCGAAGAGCAATGTGATTGCTAAATCTAAGGAATGTAGCTATGGTACATGAGGTTTATATAGTACTGACTATGAGCGGTAGCGAATGAGTCAGTAACTGCGGAAGGCAGTGCGCATGAGTAAGGCGACTGCGGAAGGCTATGCACTAATGAGTAAGCTGACTGCGGAACGAGTCAGACAGCTGCGGAAAGCGAGTCAGCGTGGGAGCGAAGTATACTAAAGGAAATAAAGTATAATACGATATGTGTAAGCGGGGGCCGATGAGTACAAGTGGAAAAGTAAGCGTATACGTCCGTAGTCGTTAGTCCGTAACATGTTCCCCTCCTCAAGGTCTGTGTCCTCACAGACTACCTACTCCCATCCATCATTGCCATTTGGATCGGCCCAGGCAGGGTCAACTCGGTTACCCCAATCCTTTATCAGTTCATCGTTTACCGCCGTGGCAAACTCTAAACCTCGAACGGCGAGGCGAAGGCATCGATTCTCGACAGCAAGGGTGTTGGTATAGTTTTTGAGGATGAGCTTCTCCTCAGCGGTGGGGGCGGTTGGTAAATCGGAGAGGGTATGAAGGCGGATATGCATCTGCCGGTGGAGGATGTCGGCGACGGAGGTTTTGAGCGCATGGATCTGGTCGCGCATGGAGAGCGCTTCGCCGATGAGGGTGGTGATGGTGGGGTTGATATCGGAAACATCGGTGGAGGCGGCGGTGATGTTGGACATGGCAGAAATGATGTTTGAAAGGTATAAGAAGAACGGTGTGTTGGGCGAGAAGAGTTGGAGCGGGGAACTCGATGTGACAGAAGTCGATGTGGAAAATAGTTCTCAAAGTTTGTTCTTTTTATCGTGGACACGATGGATTTTGCCGATGAAAATCTCGGATCAAGTCTTGAGCGTTCTGAACATTAGTCCGAGGTTCCCACATGTTCTCTTCTGGGCCATACCCTTCCCATTGGACAAGGTACTGGATCTTTCCACGGAATTTCCGAGAGTCTAGGATCGTGGAGACATGGTATTCTTCTTGTCCTTCGACGATGATCGGATCAGGGGCTGGCTTCTTTTTCTGAATGGCATACTTTGGGGTTTCGTATGGCGATAACAGGGTCTCGTTGAACACAGGGTGGATCATCTTCCAGGTTTTGGGAAGATCAAGACGGTATGCGCTAGCTCCTTTCTTCTCTAGGACTTTGAACGGTCCGTGTCGGAGGGCGTCAAGTTTCTTTGAGGGACGATCAGTCCTGATGTTAGTCCCTTCCAGCCACACCTTGTCTCCAATGCAGTAATTCCGAGACGGGCTTCGTCGTGTGTCAACTGTCTTCTTCATCTGATCCTGGGCCTGTTTCAGTGCTGCGTTGGCTTCTTCTTGTGCCTGTTTGAGTTTTTTCAAGAAGTCGTTTGCCGCTGGATTGGTGTCTTCCAACACAAGTTCTCCCTTCCAAGGATGCAGACCGTAGTTGAGATAGAATGGTGTGTACTTTGTCGCTTGATGTTCTTTGTCGTTGTACTGGAATTCTGCGATTGCGATCCATTCCGCCCAATCATCTTGTAGATGGTTGACAAAGTTTCATAAGAACACCTCGGTTTCCTGATGCGATCATTCGGCTTGTCCATCAGTTTGTGGATGGTACGCAGTGGACAGGTTTCTCTTGATTCCCAACATGCGGCAAAGTATCTCCATGAACTTCGCGGCGAACTGTGGTCCTCTGTCGCTAATGATCTTCTTAGGGATCCCATGAAGCTTCCATATCTGGTCCCAATAGATCTTGGCTAATCCTTCAGCCGATAGTTCCACGGTTGTCGGGATGAGATGAAGCATCTTTGAATGTCTGTCTGTGATGACCAGAATTGCGTTCTTCCTAATCCGCACGTTATTGTATCCCCACATGATGTCCATTTTGTTGAAGTAGACTGCATCCTTCAATACATCCAAGAGGTCGTTGATGCGTGGGAGTGGGAATTTGTCCTTAACCATGAATTTATTGACCGTGCGATAAATGCATAAGGGGATTTGGACGGTCGGATCTTTCCGGTTGCCAGGCCTTCATCGATGAATTCGTCCAGTTCTTCTTGCTCCTTTTGGGTCATAGGATATGTGTTTCCTCCTACCTCCTTTGGTGCGTCCGGTGTAAGTTCGATGCCGTGGTCCCATTCTCTTTCCTTTGGGATCTTGTCAAAGTTTTCTTTTTCAAAGAGATGGGCAAAACGTTCAACGTATGAGGGTCGTTTGGTTGTGGGAGGTGGTGTGGGAGTAACTGCTTCCAATATGGGGTCTCTGGGCTTCCATTTCTGATCCGATTTCTTGGGCGCGTCCTTGTCTCGTACTTCCACCATGCCCGATGTTTGCGACCATTAAGGTTAACCCTGAAATCCGAGTGTTTGGTTTGACATGTTGATGGGCACCGGTTGAATGTTACAGCGCCGGTCGTCCAATTGATTGTGGGGTTGTGGTGCACCAACCAGTCATGTCCCAAAAGCATGTCCGTTCTCCCAATGTCCAATACCATTGCTTCCATGGTTTCCTGGTGTGTTCCTAAGTCCAGCTTGACTTCGGCAAGTTTTTCTGCTTTCTGTTGTCGGTTCAGCGATCCATCCGCATTTAGGATTGATATGAGCTTTATTCCCTGTGTGGGAAGGTTCTGTTCGCATACTATTCTGGGATGGATACATGTGCGTTCACATCTGCTATCAACCTCGGGTCGAATGGCCTTTGGTCCTCGTCGTGTTTTGATCTGAGCTTGCAGCTTGATCTCTCGTCGTTTCGGAGGTTTATCTCCCTTGACAATCTTAGTTGACGCAACAGCTCGCTTTGCAGGGATAACATAAGTTATATTGTCTGTAGCTGCACCAGGCAAGCGAGTTCGTTTAATGGATAAGGGTCGCGACTTAGCATCGTTTAATCGGACCCTTCGGGAAAATCCTTCTCATCGGTCTCTATGGTGATGGTTTCATCATCATCGGTATCTCCATCAGACACCTTCCTAATCTTTCCAGAGTTCTTCTTCGGCTTGCGGCAGTTGCGCGCGATATGTCCTTCTTGGTCGCAGTTGAAACACTTACGACCATCTTTCTTCTTTGGGGCTTTGCAGTCTTTGGCAAGGTGACCAAAGCGCTGACAGTTGTAGCAACGGGCTACTCCTGCTTTGTCGATCTCCATGGCTTTGCCTTGACCACCATAAGTGGTGCCCGATCCGGTGCGTGTGTCGCCACCCCCTCGGATGACTAATGCATGTCCCTCCATCTGTCGTCCCTTGTTTCGGATCTCCTTTGCGTAATCAGTGTATGTCTTGCCATCGCTAGCCACTTGTTCAGAAATTCTGCGGTTGACGTTCTTTTCCAGGATGTATTTCCCAGTTTCTTCACCAAGGTTTGACAGCTTCAAGAGCTCTTCGAATTCGTCCAAGAATTCGTCGATGGTGCGTTTCTCCTGTTTCAGGACTTCGAGTCTCGCCTTGGCCGCTGCCGACTTGTTGGCAATAGAGAATCGCGTAGCGATGTCGTCTGAGAACCCTAACCAGGTGATGTTCTCGCCATCGGTGGCAAGGTCGTCTAACTTGTTGCTGGCCCAGTGTTTACCGGACCCTTCCATCATGCGGGATAACACCGCAAGAATCTTCTGATCGTCGGACAGGCCCTTCTGGAACCTGATGTATAATTTGGTGGCTTTCCACCACTCGTCGAAGGTGTGTCTGTCTTTGAACATCCCAGGATCTTTGATGATTTTGGATGTATCCATTGTTTGTACTGTCAGTGCTTCTGCCATGTCTAGAACCTGCGGAGTAGGAGAGGTGTCGGATTGTTGGGATGAAGATGGGGTTCGGGATATAGGTAGGGGTTGAAAATCAGTCCCTGTTCTAGGCGTCTGTTCGGTATCTGACTGCGCGGAGTCAAAAGTAAATTCATCAGGGGACTCGTCGGCGGAATCGGTGGCAAAACGTTCAGGGTATTTCCTCTGTAGATCTCTAAGGAATCTCTGTTCCTGCGCATCTGTTGGTCGCGAGAAGGGGTCAAGTCTCTCGTTTCGTGCCCAACGGTTGTACTCGGTCTGTTGCTCGTTGGTGGTGAAGTGGGCGTAGATCTGCTGCTTCGAGTAAGATGTGGTGATGCGGCTCTGGGACGTCTCAATGTGAGCGTCCTAATGAATCTTCTGATAACGGTTGTCTGGACACCGATAAACTCTCTGATCTCTGTGATCCGACCTGTCTGAGGTCCTTCTTGAACGCGAAAGCTTTCGAGTTCGTTCTGTCGGGCGTTGTAACGCGCGATCTGGTGTTGCCGAGCAAGATGGATGCTCTCTGCTATCTCGCCGTGGGGGCGATGCTCGTCGTTGTCTAGTTCTTCGTCAAGCACCTGCTGTAGGATGCGACGGATCTCCGATTCGATGTACTGCTGGATGAGTGTAAAATCGATACTGTCTCGAGGACTTAGCTCCTCCTGTTGGGCTTCTGGCATGCTGAATGGGTTACTGGTGAAGTCTTCAAAGAAGCGCGATGTCTTGACTCGTCTGGTAGTTGCTCTCTTCGCTCTGGGCGAACCTAACGAGATTTAGCTACTTGTTATGCGTAACAAACCGTTCCAAGGTTCAGGCAGAGTATGCAGGAAGATGGAAAGGCAAAGAGCAATGTGATTGCTAAATCTAAGAAATGTAGCTATGGTACATGGGGTTTATATAGTACTGGCTACGAGCGGTAGTGAGTGAATCAGTAGCTGCGGAAGGCAGTGCGGATGAGTCAGTAACTGCGGAAGGCAGTGCGAAGTGAGTCAGATGACTGCGGAAGGCTATGCACTAATGAGTAAGCTGACTGCGGAACGAGTCAGACAGCTGCGGAAAGCGAGTCAGCGCGGGAGCGAAGTATACTAAAGGAAATAAAGTATAATATGATATGTGTAAGCGGGGGCCGATGAGTAAAAGTGAAAAAGTAAGCGTATACGTCCGTAGTCATTAGTCCGTAACACACCCCGACGGAGAGGCATCCGGAACAAGTTCAATGGCGTGGTCCCAAGTCTGCTCTTCCAGTAAGGTGTCGAAAGAGGTCTTTGAGAATACATCTTCGAAGTAAAACAAGTGGTTTGTGTTGAAGTTCCACCTGGGCGTTAGCCACAGATGTACTGAGCAACCAGCTACAGTGGAAGTACTCTACATAACCGTTCTAGCCACTTACATGGTTTGGGAGGGGTGAGGCTGGTGAGAGCGGTTGAGGCTGGTAAGAGCGATGGAGCTGGTTAAGAGTCAAGAGACAACTTGTTGATATTGACAGTTTCCTGGTCTTATATACCGTACTACTGTTTGTACCAACCAAACAAGTATGTGATGAAGATATGTAAAGGTCATGTGATGTAATCTAATCTAATCTATGTGATGGAAAAGTTTCAACACCCCCCCATATTTAGTACATACTTCTAAATACATTTTTACTTTTTCCCATATAGGTACTCTTTTTCGTCTAGTTTTTGAGTAGTCCAAAGTACGGGATACACTTGCTAAAGAGGATTTTCCCCAGATTCTTAGTTAAAAGGTCTGCAGGGTTATTCACTCCTTCGATGAATTCAACCGTAATAATTCCTTCGGATACTTTTTCTCTGACGAAGTGAAATCGCACGTCAATGTGCTTGGATTGCTTCTCAGTTACAGGATTGGATGCGATAAAGACGGAGCCATTGTTATCTCCATAGATCGGAACCGATCCGATCTGCATTCCAAGTTCGGCAAGCATGCTTCTAAGCCATGTTACTGCGCGACTGCAATCTGATAGCGCCATGTATTCTGCTTCCGTAGAAGAGAGGGCAATGGTTTTTTGTGCTGATGAAACCCATGTTATCGCTCCAGATGCCAGCGATATGAAGTAACCAGTGGTAGATCACAGAATCACCATCATACATGATCGCGTAATCTTTTGTTGCCTTTAAATACCTGCAAATATGCCTAGCCACTTCTAAATGGTGTTTGGTAGGATTTGCGGAAAATTGGGACATTTTGATCACGGCGAAACAAATGTCGGGTCTTGTCCCGATCATTAAGTACAATAGTGATCCGATGACGGATTGGTACTTGGATCTGAGTTCCACATTGGGTTCATCTTTGGACTTCATGGGTTTGTAGCCCGTCGGAAGTGGGGTGTGGGTGGCGTTTGATTCGCTCATCCCCATTCGCGCGAGAATTTTCTCAAGGTAAGGTACTTGGTCAATGAAGATCCTCTTCCCATGTTGCCTTATTTGGATCGAGAGAAATTCTTTCGGTTCCCCATCAGGGATTAGGTGGCCTAGGTCCCTACATTCCCATGTTGTCATGAAGGCCTTCTTCTTTTCTAGCGTGTATTCCCGGTTTGTGCCAAGAAAAGCAGAGTCATCAACATAAATGACGGTGATCACAATTTCCCCTTTGGTACTTGTGTGAATAAACTCCCGCATCGGAGTGTAGCCAGACAAAACCGAGCTTTTTCATGGAGGAATTGAGTTCTCTCCACCAGGCTAATGCGGCCTGCTTGAGTCCATATAGGGCTTTGAATAGTTGGTACACGAAGTGTTCTTTCCCTTTTACTATGTAACCCTCAGGCTGTCACATGTAAATTACCTCATGGAGTGTTCCATAGAGGAAGGCTGATGAGACGTCCAAGAATGTCATGAACCACCCTTCAAGGGCTGTCAATGCCAGAATTAACCAGACAGTCTCGTACCTCACTACTGGTGAGAAGATCTGATCGAAATCGATCCCTTCTACCTGTGAGAAGCCTTTTGCAACCAGGCGCGCTTTCAGATGCCCGTCGGATTTTTCGTTGTAAACCCATTTGTTCCTCAGTGCTTTCCTCCCTGTAGGTAGGGGTACTAACTCCGTGATCACCCCGCGGCTTTTGAGCATGTCTAGCTCTTTTCGTTCTGCCGCATACCAATCTTCTTTGTTTGGAAGAGGGTATATGTCTTTGTGTGACATTTCGATGATGCCTACTTGGATAGAGATTGCCTCCATTAGGAGATCATTCATCCATGCCGATTGACCGCCTAATCTACGTCTTCGAACCATTTTTTCAAGATCAGAAGCAGGGGTGTCTTCCCCATAGATGCTACCTGGCATTCTCCGAACTTGTCGTTCCCTGATTGGTCGATCTGGTACTTGCTCGGGCTCTGGAGTGGGTACTCGTGGCTCGCCATCGGGCTCGCTACGCAGCAAATCATTGTCTGATTCAGGGTGATCCTGTCCAGTGGGAACAGGGTCGTGAGGTTTTTCGTAATGACAGTTATTGTCATTGTTTCCAGGGATGAGGTCCTCAAACTCATCGGCCGGTTCTGGGTTTTCCATTTCTGGATGGTTTTCTGGCAAAGGGTCGATGTGACATCTAGGGTACTTGCTTTCATCAAAGATAGCTTTCCCACCCATGAAAATTGTATTAGTCTCAGGATCCATGAAACGGTATCCTTTGACCCCTGGCTTTGATCCGAGATAAATCATCAATCGAGATCTAGACTCCAGGGAATTTCTACGTTTTTCCTTTGGGATATATACATATGCCTGACATCCGAAGACTCTGATGCTTGACATATCGGGGATCTCATTAGTCACCCTGAAGTAAGGGGTATTCCATTCGAGACGCTGCATGGGGGTTCTGTTGTAGAGAAAAGCTGCATGTTCCAAACAGAATTCCCACCACATAGGGGGTAAGCACGCGTCAAAGCGCAAGGCCTGAGATTTCTCCCACAGGGTTCGATTTATCCGTTCTGCTCTACCGTTCTGCTGGTGCTGATACGGGAGCGTGACGTCAACCAGAATTCCATGATCGGCAAGTACATCCTTGTATTCATTAAACTCTCCACCTCCATCAACTCGCCATTTCTTAGGGGTGGCGGCGAATTGATTCTGGATCATCGCAAGGAATTGTCGTAGTGCCGTGACGGCATCTGACTTCTTCCTAAGCAAGATGACCCAGACATGGGATGAAAAGTCATCCAAAAACGTAAGGAAATATTTATATTTGTGGTATGATGCTGTGGATATCTGTTTGAGATCGGAATGGATCAGATCAAAGGTTTTTGTTGCCCTTGTCATCGAATTGGGATATGACTGATTCGGCATTTTCCCTTTGAGGCAACCTGTGCAACTTTCCTGTGATTTCTCACGTACTAGTGTCTCAGGTACCCCTTTGGTACTGGTAGGAATCTTTTGGAGTGCTTGATCATTTGGGTGACCAAGGCGCTTGTGCCATGTTTCGACAGTGATTTCACTTGAGATCGCATGGATCTGGTCATAGCGAATTTCAGTATCTAACCAGTAAATGGTTTGACCAAGGATGTGGGGCGAAGACTGGATTTTGCTCAGCCCTTTGGAGATGTTGATTTCTCCACAAGTCCCGTCTACTTTGTAACCATGGTTAAGGAAGACGCCTAGGGACAATAGGCGTGTGTCCATGTCCGGAATGTAGAACACCGGTCTGAGAAGATGGGTTTTAACTTCCCCATTTAGGGTGTGCCATACTGGAACGGCCCCAACTCCAAGAATTTCCAGTTTCTTCCCTTTGGCTGCAGTTTGGACGAATCGCTTGACCGTGAGAGGTCTGTAATATGCAAAGTCCTTAAACTCATAGGTGAGTGTAAAGAGGCGCCGGAATCTAATATCCATTGCGCGCGTTCTTTTTCCTTACAATGTGTACAAGAAGCAAAATGTTTAATATATTTTTTATGTAAATCACTGCTAAAGTGATCTACGCATTCTGTACTGGTACTAGCTAATATATTATATGTCTGTTGAGAGGCATAATTAGCTTTCCGCATTTGGCAAGGTTTAAGAAAGGGTTTTGACGAACTGTCAAGTTCTATTTCGTCCTCAAATACATCTGGCCCCATCCGCTCCTGGTCGATGTCCATCATTTTTAGCGATTCTTCTATTGATGGGGCTATGCGACGCTGTTTAGCCGGCCTTTCGTCAATGTCAGGAATGATGGTATCTAAGATACGGAGGTTTGACCCAGAGGGTTGAGCACCGATTTCTCGGGCGAGTCTTCGCACCCTCTCGTTCTTTTTCCACACAGATGGCTTTCCAGAGGGAAGCCCGGTGTACTGAGAAGGAGGCGGGTTCATGCATTGCAGGAGTGACTGCATTTTCTCCGATTCAGGCTGCGCGGTACTCAAAGTTTTCCTGCGGCCTGTTACAGTGGTGAAGGCAGGGGCATGTTGACGAGGAGG
Organism: Entoloma clypeatum; assembly: GCA_963565915.1. NCBI lineage: Eukaryota > Fungi > Basidiomycota > Agaricomycetes > Agaricales > Entolomataceae > Entoloma > Entoloma clypeatum. The sequence goes on from OY751492.1 coordinate 4,556,077, forward strand.
AAGGGGACAGGGAGCAGGATAACGAGGAGGTTGCTCAATGGCCAGTGCGATGAACTCGACCATCTCCTCGGCGTGGTCGGACTCGTTGTCGGCGTTGTTGAAGGCAGGTGCATGATGAGGAGGGAGAGGGCAAGGGGCATGTTGACGAGGAGGAAGGGGACAAGGAGCAGGACGACGAGGGGTGTGCTCAATAGCTGGTGCGATGAATTCGACCATCTCCTCGGCATGGTCGGAGTCGTTGTCGGCGTTGTTGGCGCGTTTCTTCTGGTTGCGCCAGCGTCCTTTTCCCTTCTTCTTTTCAGAAGCGGTACTCGGGTCGGTTGAGTTAGGCTGCTCGTCAGCATTGTTCCGCGAGGTACTCGGCGCTGTTTGCTTTTCCCATTTGGGGTCTTGCCCCTTTCGCTTTGTCCCGGAGATTTTCCGGGCCTGCTCGTTGGACGCTCGAGTAGACCCAATCACATACTTTCTCCGGTACTCAGAGATGATGCTGTCGGTGACGGCCTGCCATGTGAAGTCGTCGGCATCGTAGACCTGGAAGAGGGCGGTGGAGAGGGACGACCAAGCGTCAGGAATGGCACTTGCCAGGATTATAGCCTGCATCAGATCAGGTACGACGAACTTCGCGTCGCTGAGGCGAGCAAAGAGCGATCCGAGGCGCTCGATTTCTGGTACGGGGTCGCGACCCAAGAGCTTGAAGGAGGCAGCTGCCTTGAAGTCGCCAAAAATGGTGGCGGGGGAGACTTTCGAATACGTGTCTTTCAACGATGTCCAAGCTTCTTTCGAGGTCTTGGCGTCCTTGATGTGTCTCCTGATGGCTTCGGAGACCTTGAGACGGATGGAACCCAGAGCCATGTCGTCGTCTCTAACCCAGGCCTTCTTTTCCTTGGCGAAGGCGGGTTGGTCGACGGTAATAGTGACCACCGGAGGTTGAGTCGCAGATGTCGCAGATGTCGAGGTGGCGGCGGCAGGGGTGGAGACCGTAACCGTAAAATCCTTGATGTCGGGGCGCTCAATGTCGCCGGACACGAGGCGCCAGACTCCTTGATGGAGGAGGTAGGATTTCATCTTTTCAGCCCAGCTTTGGTAGTCAATGCCATCGAAGACGACGATGGAGTCGAGGGCGGAGCGAGAGGTAGACATTTTTTTTAATGAATCTAAAAGGAGTTTTTTTTCCCAATCAGTGATGTTCTTTTATGAATTTGATTTTTAGAGAAAACAAATAAATGATTCCTCATAACATATTCCCTTTAGGAATAGCGGTTGTGGGAAAAACCCTTTTTGTCAGAAGTGTGTGAGGTACGATCGACGTTTCCACATGATGTGTACTAAGTCAATCCTCTTAGGGACGCTTCATGACAGGTACTTGTCGTAATGACGTTCCCAGGTTCATGTGTGAAGAAGTAAGACTCAGAACCTAGATCTTTTGATCGGTTCTTTGCCAACCAGGGTAGAGTGGGCAGGTACTCGCTGTTGCCAGCGTTCCCAAGTCCCTCTGCTATCCGGGGCCCATAACCTGTTGAAGTTCCACCTGGGTGTTAGCCACAGATGTACTGAGCAACCAGCTACAGTGGAAGTACTCTACATAACCGTTCTAGCCACTTACATGGTTTGGGAGGGGTGAGGCTGGTGAGAGCGGTTGAGGCTGGTAAGAGCGATGGAGCTGGTTAAGAGTCAAGAGACAACTTATTGATATTGACAGTTTCCTGGTCTTATATACCGTACTACTGTTTGTACCAACCAAACAAGTATGTAATTGAAGATGTCTATGGTCACGTGATGTAATCTAATCTAATCTAATCTACGTGATGGAAAAGTTTCAACAGTTTGGTACAGAGTCGCGGAAAGATTTAGGTTTTTGGTTACTGAGGAAGGCCTCTGATAGATGTTGCGAGATATTGGATGAAGCGCGGATGAACTCCGCCTCCGTGGGTACTGTTCCAACAAAAAGGCGGTCTCCCTCCTCAAACTCATCCTCTTCCTCATCGTCTTCCACTAACTCCTCCACTTCTTCTCCTTCTGTGACATCCTCCACCCATGGGCTGTGTGGAGCCTCCTCCTCTAGACCGGACGTCGGAGTGGAACCCACCCGACAGGCTCGGATGCAGACTTGTTCAAACTTCCGCTCCTTCCGCTTCTTGGGCTGCCTCTTGGTGGCATGTCCGGCATCATGCAGGACACCGGCTCATCTTCACTTCCCCTGACGTCCAATCTACCTTGGGGTTGTGTTCTTTGAGCCAAGTGAAGCCTAGCACAATTTCTTGTTTTCCCAAACTTGTGACTGCAAGCTGGGTCCGTTCCGAGTGATCCCGATAGTGGAGCACTACATCCAACACCTCCATTATTGCTCCGGCCTTGTTTGGAGTTCCGTCAATGTTGTATACCAGAGTGCGTTCAATAAACGACCCTGTTGCCCCGTTGTCGAGTAAGGCCTTTTGTGATAGTGTGTCTTTGGTGTCGGTAGTTTCAAGAACTATGTCTAGTTCAATAGAATTGTCGGAGTGAGCGGAGGCGAGGACATATTGTTTTGGAAGCCGACGCTCCCATTTAGAGAGGCGAAGGCGGATGGGATTTGCGGAGTTGGGTGCGACTATGGGATCGTTTGCAGGCTTAGAGATGGAGGGTATAGGATCATATTGTTCCATAAATAAGGCAGCATAACGATTTTTAGCAGACAACGAGGGCGCACTGTTCACTCGCTGTGGGGAGGAAAATCCTCCTGTCCTTCCTCCGACTCCGCAGACTCCGTGGGCAGAACGGAGTTGCCTTCCGCTGCGTCCTTGACCACGAGTTGTTCCATAACAAACTTGTCCTGCTCCTCCGTTGTCATGAAGCGAACATCGAAGCGAAGGGGGCATTCACGACTAAAGTGACCCGTTTTGTTACATCTGAAGCATGCATTGGCATTCTTGCCTTTGACACGTGAAGTATCAATATCCATTGCATTGGGGTCCCTTGTCGGCGGAGCGGATGCAGATGCGAGCAGAGCTGTATGCGGAGTGAATGGAATGTAGGAGCGAGGGAATACTGAGGTGCCAGGTACTTTTGGTCCGACAACATTGCGGAAGGCGGAGGTGCGGGTCGGAGCAGTGGCTTTGAAGGCTTTGTTGGCAATCCTATTGTCGTCATTGACTCGTGCTGCAGAGTACCACTCATCGGGGTTGTCATCCGCAGGTTGTCTGTGGGTCAGGGTGGCAATCTCGTTCTGAATGTCAGAACGGAGACCATGGCGGAATTTGAGTACGATGTTGGTATCCTCCTGATAGCCTGCTTTGTCAATGTAGTCTTTGAACTCGTCAATATAGGTCTCGACATCCCGTTGACCTTGATAATAGGATTCTCCTTCGAGGATCAGTCTCACGTCCTGTTCCTCATTCTTCGGAGTGAACTCCGCTGTAAAGACTGCACGGAAGTCCACCCAAGTCCGATAAGGTGGAGCACCGGTCCTCTGCTCCTGTCGGATAATGCGATCCGCAAAGCATGCTGCACGTCCACTCTTCATGAAAGATAAAGCCCAATAAATTTTAGCGTGGTCGTCTGCGAACTGTTCCGGAGCCAGCCCCATAAACAATTCACAGGAGTTTAGAAAGGTCCAGCCATTTGCGCGTGATCCATCGAAGTCCGACGGATTGGCAGGTTTTGCTCGACGCATGCCTGGATTGGCCGGAGCGAGCGGAGCGGGTATAATAGCGGGTGCGGGAGCAGGTGGGATAGGTGGCGGAGCTGGGGCAGGAATTGCGTTGAAGGCGAGGAGGAGTTGGTCAAGTTGAGTCGAGATATCAGCAAGAGTTTGATGCTGTTCCTGGAACTCGTGCTCGAGCTGTTCAAGGCGATTGGGGTCATCCATTACTATGCGCGGAGCAGAATCACCAGTTACGGAGAGGTAATTAGAAGAACTGGAAGGGGTGTGAGATGTATCGGAGTCAGACGTGGACAAAGCTGCTCCGAAGCGCGGAATCGTGACAACGATGCAATCGGACCCGGTCCAATTAGACGAGAGCTTTCTACTGTAAGGGCGACCTTACGATCCAAGACTCAAACTCAGATACTTGCAAGGGAGATCCGAAGTTTAGATTGAACAGTCTGATAAGTAATACAACACACACCTTGCAAGGGAGATCCGAAGAGGAAGTTCTAAGGATTCCCCTGCAAGCTAGCGAGATAAATAGTAAAATGAGATATGAAATAAGAGATAAAACGAGACACATGAATGATGAGCAATGATCGGGAGTAGCGATGAAGGATGAATGGAAACAAGATGAATGATAGTACCTGCGATCCGACGTGCGGAGTAGCGGATGGGGGCGGAGTCGTCGGATGCGGAGAGGCGGATAAGATGTTGGAGACAGTGGATATGATCGGAGGACGTCGGAGATGGTGGAATAGAAAGGAAAGGAAAAGTAAAAAGTGAAAGTGGTTGCCCTTAGAGCACACTAGGGGGCATGGCATTTTTGTGTGAACGACTTATGGGAAAGACTTGGACATGGGGCCGACGGGGGAGGTATTTCCCATCGGGGGTGTGGGCACACATCATGGACCGGGATTGGGGAGGGCAGGGTGGATCTTTGGAAACATCAGGATGTGGCCGGGGCTGACGGCGGATATATTTCCCATCGGATGGAGGAACCATGTTCGGGACATGGGTTGTTTCCGCCGAAATGAAAGTATTTGACATTTGGGTCCTCCGGAGCCTGCCTCATAGTTTACAGACTCTGTTGCCAAACCATGTTCCATTTCCCAACCCATGTCCTATTCACCTGCCCGGGCATTGCATCTTCATGTTTGGCTGACTCATGGCTTCAAATATGGTGAAACGAGATGCAGTCAGACATCAGTGAACCTGGTATTAGTGAATGCAACAGGTAACCCTCTGATACCTTTGGCTCAACCCGTACCTGCACCCATGGACAGGTTTACAGGTTCTCATGGGTATTGATGGGGTTGTGGCATCTATCGACCTTTGCAGGCAGCCAGAAGATGCTTTCTGAAACCGGTCCAACACTCCAACAGCTTATTGGGGGTCCCAAAGTCCATACCCATTCCCATATCCATTATCCCGGGCATGGGAAGCTGTCTTTCCTGCAATGGAAATATTGCATTGTGTGAGCTCACCGTCGGACATGTATAGGCGCGACATTGTACATGATGGGAGTAAAGAAAGCTAATTCTGTGGCCTTGTCGAGACTGGCTGTTTCTCCAAATACAGCTTGTCGCTCAGGCAAATTTCTCTGTATTCTCTGATGTCTTGAGCAAATGATCAAGATAATACAGTCACAAAGAACATACCTGCAATGGCCTGGCACATACTTTTGACCTCTGCCACGATATCCGTGAACCTTTGCTCTCCAGCATCTTCCAGCAAATCATGATCCCATCGCTCAGCAGGCGCCATGTTGGTGACAAGACCCGGATGATGTTTAATAAAAGGAGGAGTGAGGTCATTGTTTGCTGTGTTATACTCAAACACAGAAATGCATGTACCCATTGCACTGATGCCATACAGTTTGGGAATCATGAGACCTTGATCGGCAATAACCTGGAACCTGTTGCGCATCTGTGAGTCTGCATTGCCCCAATTATAGGTGCTGGCAAGGTGGGGAAAAGGCTTGATTTTGATGAAAAAGACTGGGATTGTTCGCAATCGGACAATGAGTAAGGCTGCAAAATCAATTGCCCCAGGGGATGAGGGGGGATTATACTGAGGTGCGACCTGAAAGCGTTTGGTATGTGGAAACAGGGATGTCAGGAGAGTGTTGTATGGACCGTAATAGATGGATTCATCTGTTGAGGAACAGTCGACAAGGGCAAATTGTTCCAAGATGGTGGGACTCCAGGGCATATCTGGTGTTGTAGGGAAGTTGAGCAGGCGGAGAATGGACAAAGTAGACAGTTACCTGGTGGGCATACAAGTGGGGGTGGCGATTGTTATCACAGGCCTGGATTAATAATCTAAGATCTTTTGTTTCTTGCTTAGTCAGAGCCCATTATATTTGAAGCCATAAGTAACTTAGTAAGCCAAGGATTGGATGGCCATGTGGTGAGGCAATGCCGTGACAGGTGATAGGACATGGGGTTTGGAAACAGAGTCAGTAAATTATGAGGCACACTAGGGGGAATTGTTGTCTGAATGGCTTTTTGGGAAGGATTTGGACATGGGGAGGCACACATGATGTATGGGGATCGGGGAATGCATTGTTTGTCTTCGGGAATATCAGGATGTGGCCGGGGCCGACGGGGGATATATTCCCATCGGACGGTTGGGAGGGAACCATGTTTGGGGCATGGGTTTGGTTTTGGCCGAAATGGAAGTGTTTGAGATTTGGGGTCCGGCGCGGCTCCCGGAGTTATTGTCATCCAGGGGGTTGGGAGGAGCATGAAAATAAAAGAAGTGCAGCATTAGGGATTGGTGGAGGAACAATTGCCATGGTAAATTTGAATTGGCTAGGTACTGTTGTGGACCCACCCCATTGGGGCCGAGGGTTGAGGTCCCACCAAAATTCCACCCCCGTTAGCCCATGTTCCTGACATGTCCCCCCAGTCCCTCCCAGCTTTGTGATCCAATCATAGGATGGGTTGGGAAGTGAATAGTCCATTCATGGCCCAAAATTTGGTCATAGCTTTCATTTATCCTCAATCCCTTCTTCATCCAATCCCCATAGGAGAAAGTGTATGCAGACTGATGGGGAAAGTTGGGGAAATAAATTGATTATTAGTATACATGCAAAACTATGTACTAAACAGATGGAGCAAGCACACGGTTCACAGTACTTGCCCCTCCAGGGCTGATTTGGAGGTAACTCCTAACATCATCCCTCATGAACCATGCGAAACAAGCTCGGTCCCCAGCTTTAATGGGATCAACAGCATGGGAAAGGATCCGCCCAGAAAGTGCTATAACTGTTCGGGGGCAGTATGAAAATGAGGCACGGAGACCAGGAAGACGGAGCGAGATTTGTTCATATAAGCCTGTTGTGGCCAGGATATCATACCACTCATGTCAGGCTTGTGAATCTTTATGACAGGGGGTCTTCCGGTTGCAAATGATGGAAACACCGGAGAATGGTGTGCACCAAGTCTTGAGGACTTTCGAGATGTGAACTGGTTCCCGGAGATGAGAAGGGTTGTCCTTGAGCCGTTCGAGCATAGTGAGTCCGACAAGGTATTGCTCCGGATGTGTGATGGCCAAGACGGAACCCATGGATGAAAGGAAGCGGCTGTTGGCTTTGAGCCAGGTGGTGGCACAGGATGATTCTGTCTTGAATGACTTGGAGATTTTGGGCCGCGCGGTGCTTGCCTAGAATAAGAGATGAGTTGAGATTCACCAAAAGACGGAGAAGGGGGGAAACAAATGGAATGGCCTGCCTGGAACCAGCAGGAAGCGATGTCAACAATCCCTGGCGCTAGGAGTTCACCTGAGGTGAATAGGGTGGGATCACGTCTCCAGGGAGCACAATGATTCGAGGCATTGCTGTCCTCACTACCCAGGCGAGAAGAATGGGAGAGTGGGGCCCGATGACCGGTTTCCAGGTGGATTGGGAAGTTTTTCCATTCCTTTCGCATAAGAGAATCCAGAACCAAAATTGAGGCGAGCCATTCATCCTTGAAGAAAGGGATGAGATCCAGGACATATGAATGTTAATGGGCCATGTACATGCGCATCTTGTGAGAGGGCATCAGGTAAATACCAGAGGATGATATTTCCATCAGCGTCGAGGACTGTCATTGGGGTATTGACGTGAATGAAATTGTCATCATCGGACTGGAAGTCGGGGCCAGGAGAGAAAAGGAGATTGCGGGAGGTCTCTTGGGCTTCATCTCGGCCATCACATGCTTTTCCCAAGGTAGCGACATAGTCCGCCACCCTCCAAGGGACCCGTTCTGAATGGGCAAAGGATTGAGAATCAGCATCTTGTAATATGATAAGTCACTCACTTTGATTCCTGAGGGCGATTGCCGTGATCTCAGCAATATGCTGACCATCCTTGATGCTCGCATATGGGACATTGATGGGAAGTGGGAGGTCGGGAAGTACAGTGGGATCCGCCTGATGATAGTGATGCTGGAAGAGATCATGGGTGTGCTTTGCAGCATGATATGCTTGATAAAATAGGGGGGAGAAGTCCCAATGTAGAGCAAACGGGTCCTCTGCAACCATTTCCCGAGCAGGAGGCAAGATTGTAAGGAGGCGCGGGTCCACCGCGTCAAGCTGATCAGGGATGGGGGTTTGTGGACCACTGTCTTTGGCAAGCATTCCCAGAATGACTGTTGCATCCCATAGGTTTTGTCGATAGTCAAAGGCGATGGAGAAGGTCTGCTGCTGCTCCAGGGCATTCATGGATGCCCAGTTGTCCCCCATTGCTCTCTCGACAATGAGATTGATGCCGGCATCAGAGGAATCGACTTTGATTAAGGGAAGATATGACATTGTGAGAGAGCAATATCACGACCAAAGCCGTCCCCATCATATACAGGCTTTCAATTTTCAGGTTCATGGTGATTGGATCAGGATGGGGACAAGACATAATCCCATGATGGATTCCGCTTGGGACGTGTCCGGGGCCGACGGGGGATAGGTTTCGCACCGGAAACGAGGGCAGTGATTTTGGGGACAGAAGTCAGGATATGAGTTCTTGGCGAAGTGAAAGGAAATATTAATGGGATGTGTCTGGGGCCGACGGGAGATATATGTCATGTGGGAAATGCGCTCCCTGTGATATGGAATGAAAATACTTAACACTTGGTTCCCAGTGGATGTGTGACCTCATGGAAACAATCGGGCTGGCAGGGGATGCCCAGTCCACTATGGCTCAGGCTTTCAAAGCAGTTTATTTATTGGTATATATGAAGGCGAAGTTATACCAATAAAAAAGATGAATATGCATAGTAAAAAGAGGGGAAAAGCAATATTGGATGGAAAGATCAATTCAGTCTGGAAGACAGCGAGGGAGGAGGAGCTGGCGAGAGGATGATAGGACCCACTTTCTTCATGCCCTTCATGCTGTACAAAGTACCTGTCTTGAGACCTTGACCATCCCCCGTAAGTCACATGACAGTGGGCTGGGCCTCCACATCGCCCGCATGTGAGGCAGTCATGACGTCCTCCATGACAGTGGGCAGTGGAGAATTGCTGCTGCATCTCTCAGACTTCTTGCGAAGGAGTCTTGAGTTGCGATTGTGGATCACCCAATAGTCGGGGATCGTCTTCCACTGACGAAGTTTGGCCAGTTGGTTCCCGACCTCAGGCTCCTCCGTTCTCTCAATTTCTCGAGGTGTTTCACTCTGGATACCCGATGCATCTGCGCTGTGGGATAGGCCTAGCATGGGTAGGGCCACTGTGGCCACAGCTGCAGGAGTGAGTGGACTTGCTGCAGGCACTCCAGCCGGTGAAGATGCTGCAGCAAGTGATGAGCGAACAGGGAGATCCAAGACAACTGGCGGTGGGGGCGATCCAAGGGAGGGATTGTCGACATGCGGCGCCGCTGGTGATGTTTCCCCGCAATCATTTGGGGGTGATCCCATGACCACGTCGATGTTGGTTGCGATAGTGAGCTCAGCCAAGGCGGAAAGTGGGGTTGGGGACCTGGGGCCAACGGGCAGAGTTTGCAGGATTGCTGCTGCAGTTGTCCCACCTCAAGGGGGAGGGCCCAGATCAGAAGGGGACCCTCCATCTTCACAGCCAAACCCAGCGCTGGGCGATTTTGGAGACATGCCGATGTCTGTCAGAAGATTTGGCAAGACGGCGGGCCTGACGGCCTGGCTTGGTCCAGTCAGAAATGACACAGACGCGCCTCCTGGGCTACAAGTTCCCGATCTGGAAATGATTGTAATGTTGGTCGCCATATTCACCAGCGCTGGCGGGGAGCGTGATCTTGACCCGGCTGGAAATGCTAGGGTGGCACCTTTGGGGATAATGGGAGTTGGAGGGGTCCCTGGATTTTTGGGCTCCATAGGATCTGTGCCTGAACCACCTTCAACCTCACTGGGCAGGTTGATGTAGGCTTCCAGGGCGGGTGATGCAGGTGATGGTAGATGACCAGCAGGCATTGTCGTCATGGGGGGGGTGGGTGCTGTGACAGCAGGACCAGCAAGTCTGGAAGTGATGAGCGCTGGAATGCCCATCACCGTGTTAGTGACAAAGGCTGCCAGGGAGGGTGATGTGGGCGGAGGCCCCACGTTCGTACCGGATGTACCTGGGACCCCTGTGACGTCGCTTGCAGTTTTTAATACAGCTGATGTTGAAGGTGGGAGGAGGTTGGCCGCTGACGATGTGCCGTCAATCATTGGAACATCAGGGGATGGAGCCGCGGCTTGAGAGACAGATGTCAGTACTGCTAGCTGACCAAGGATTGAGGTTGTCTCTCGAGCCCCCTCAGGTGCCAGCCGTATTGTGTCCCAGACCTGAGTGATCACCCGTTTCATAGCCCTGTGTTCCCAATCTCTCTCCTCCTCTGACCGACACTGTCTTGCAAGTTCCTCGAGCAATTCATGATGTGCCTGTTGAAGATTGCTGACCACCTTCTCCCTGTCTTGAAGACAGTTGTCGAGTTTGCATACCGTCTTCTCCAGTTCGGCAATCTTCTGGGTATTCATCTGTTGTGGACCGGGCCTTCCTGACGTGCTCCGATGACGTTTCGGAGGGTCTGTGGTTTGTTTCCCATCATTGTCCTCATTCCCGTCATTCCTTATACTCTCCTGCCTGACAGAGCACTTCCCTGAATCAGAACATAAGCTGATGCCGGCTGTGGTACACATGAGGTTTTGGCTTACTAGTGCTTGCCGCGCTCGATGCCCTCGACTTTCCACAACCCACGACGCTGTGACTCCGGGAGCGTCCATGTGGGTCGTTGATGGATTTACAGTACTCCCGGACGGCGTCCTTGAGGTTGCATCGTTTGTGGGACATGTGACAGTAATCGCATGCCCCCTGCCCACCCTTCAAACATTCGATCTTCCGAGCCTTGATACAGTTCAAACATTTGGCATGAATGACGGTTGTGGGGCTGGCGGAATGGGACTGATGCATTTCCTGGGCAGGAGAACATCTGTACAGCGAGATGTCACTGGATTCAAAGAGGGCCATACCTGATCGCTGTCCAATTCTTCCACTTTCACTCTGTGCCCATCCTCCCCCTCCTCCTCATCCATGGCATCAGGTTCCACATATGTCGCCTGGGCTGTCCCCTTTCCCGACGTAGGTCCATCTTTTGCAGACCATGAAAGGCTGGGTCACTTTTGGTGTCCTTCAGGGCTTTGCGAACCCTCGTCGGCTCCACTCATATTCAGGCCGACGATCATAAGCTTCCGTTTTGTCTGAGATGGCCCAGTGACTGGGGGAGTTGGAACGCGCTGGGGGTTGACCGTAACCGTCGTACGAAGGGGCTGGACCTCGCACTTCTTCTTGTCCTTGACACAACCCTTGCAGGACGACTTATTCCTAAAACAAAGGTTAAAACAGAAGAGACGAACCAAAGAAGAACTTACTCATCGCGTTCGCATTCGACGCCCTTCACAATGCACCTATCACAGGCGCCGACCCCTCTCCGACCGTCGCCGTCACCTCCTCTACTTTCCTTTTCTTCGTCACCTTCTTCTTCTTCTCCGCCTGTGGCCCCCCCGACCCCTTGCTCGATGCGCCTTGCGCAGCGGCCACTTCATCGGCCCTCTTCTGAGCTGCCAGCTCCGACGCCCGACGCATCTCCTCCACTAACCACGCCGCCTCCGCAGCCCTCTCTTCCTCCGTTCTCCGCTCCTCCTCAGCCTTCCTTGCAGCCTCCTCCTCCGCTGCTCGCTTCTTTGCCTCCACCTCCGCGAGCTTAGCCTGCAGCGCCTCCATCTCCTTTTGAAAATTGGTTGCCGACATATTGAGGTTTTTTCGGAAGAGTTTGAAACAAAAAGAGAATGGGGGAACAAGAAGAAAGAATCACTCAGACGGTATTTTCAACCAACGCTTCATGTGCACCGACCACCTAGGTCCTTAGGCCTCATGGGTTCGGCCCTAAGGGGGAAATACTGTTACATTCCGATCAATTCCGACGATTTCCGACCAATCCCGACACCTCCGACACCTCCGACATTTTTGACTAATACTTATTATGCATACTTACTGTTATGAATCTCGTTACTACGTACATTACTTACATCCGACCATTTTACTTATGTTAAGAATCTCCGACAGCCACTCGTTATCCAACTCCAACGAAGCCACACGTCCTCTGACATAGTATTTAAACTTATGTAGAATTGTGTATTAGCTGCAGTTTGAATATCAACTTGGATTCGACATCTTATCTCCCGTCCTCTTTCCGACTCTTAACTTGAGTCCGACCTCTGACCTCCGATCCTCCGATCCTCTGATCCTTCGAAATAAGGACACCAACATATTAGCGAGGGTGCAACACACAAGTTGAAGCCAAGTCCTTGCCCCTACGGTGCACGCACTCCAACCTTCCAACCTTCCGACGCATCTGAGGTAGCTCCGACGTTTTGTCGATCAGTTCTTAACATACATTGAGCTTGCCCAAATCGTCTCTCACACATTGATCAGGGTGATGAGCATAGAGGCTGATAAGGTCCTCGAAAGCATTGAGCAGTTGGGAGACATCATTGTTGGAGGCCATGTGAGATGGGAGAAAAAGACTTTGGATGAGCAGTGATGAAGGTAAAAAGTGCAGCAAAGAAGTCGCATCTGTTGAAGTTCCACCTGGGCGCTAGCCGCAGATGTACTGAGCAACACAGCTACAGTGGAAGTACTCTACTTAACCGTTCTAGTCACTTACTTGGATTGGAGAGGGTGAGGCTGGTGAGAGCGGTTGAGGCTGGTAAGAGCGATGGAGCTGGTTAAGAGTCAAGAGACAACTTATTGATATTGACAGTTTCCTGGTCTTATATACCATACTACTGTTTGTACCAACCAAATAAGTATGTAATCGAAGATGTCTAAGGTCACGTGATATAATCTGATCTAATCTAATCTATGTGATGGAAAAGTTTCAACACCCCCCCATATTTAGTACATACTTCTAAATACATTTTTTACTTTTTCCCATGTAGGTACTCATTTGTCTAGTTTTTAAGTAATCCGAAGTACGGGATAAACTTGCTAAAGAGGACTTTCCCCAGATTCTTAGTTAAAAGGTCTGCAGGGTTATTCACTCCTTCGATGAATTCAACTGTAATGATGCCTTCAGATACTTTTTCTCTGACGAAGTGGAATCGCACGTCGATGTGCTTGGACCGCTTTTCAGTTACAGGGTTGGATGCGATAAAGACGGAGCCATTGTTATCTCCATAGATCGGGACTGATCCGATCTGCATCCCAAGTTCGGCAAGCATGCTTCTAAGCCATGTCACTGCGCGACTGCAATCTGATAGCGCCATGTATTCTGCTTCCGTGGAAGAGAGGGCAATGGTTTTCTGCGCTGATGAAACCCATGTTACTGCTCCAGATGCCAGCGATACGAAGTAACCAGTGGTGGACTTTCTGGTGTTTTTGTCTGACGCCCAATCGGAGTCTGTGAATGCGTAGATTCCTTTCCCAGAATCACCATCGTACATGATCGCGTAATTTTTTGTTGCCCTCAAATACCTGCAAATATCCCTAGCCACTTCTAAATGGTATTTGGTAGGGTTTGCGGAGAATTGGGACATTTTGATCATGGCGAAACAAATGTCGGGTCTTGTCCCGATCATTGAGTACAATAATGATCCAATGACGGATTGGTACTTGGATCTGAGTTCCGCATTGGGTTCATCTTCAGACTTCATGGGTTTGTAGCCCGTTGGGAGTGGGGTATGGGTGGCATTAGATTCGCTCATCCCCATGCATGTGAGAATTTTCTCAAGGTAGGGTACTTGATCAATGAAGATCCTCTTCCCACGTTGCCTTATTTGGATAGAGAGAAATTCTTTTGGTTCCCCATCAGGGATTAGGTGGCCTAGGTCCCTACATTCCCATGTTGTCATGAAGGCCTTCTTCTTTTCTAGCGTGTATTCCCGGTTTGTGCCAAGAAAAGCAGAGTCATCAACATAAATGACTGTGATCACAATTTCCCCTTTGGTACTTGTGTGAATAAACTCCCGCATCGGAGTGTAGCCAGACAAAACCGAGCTTTTTCATGGAGGAATTGAGTTCTCTCCACCAGGCTAATGCGGCCTGCTTGAGTCCATATAGGGCTTTGAATAGTTGGTACACGAAGTGTTCTTTCCCTTTTACTATGTAACCCTCAGGCTGTCACATGTAAATTACCTCATGGAGTGTTCCATAGAGGAAGGCTGATGAGACGTCCAAGAATGTCATGAACCACCCTTCAAGGGCTGTCAATGCCAGAATTAACCAGACAGTCTCGTACCTCACTACTGGTGAGAAGATCTGATCGAAATCAATCCCTTCTACCTGTGAGAAGCCTTTTGCGACAAGGTGCGCTTTCAAGCGCCCGTCGGATTTTTCATTGTAAACCCATTTGTTCCTTAGAGCCTTCCTCCCTGCAGGTAGGGGTACTAGCTCCGTGATCACACCGCGGCTTTTGAGCATGTCTAGCTCTTTACGTTCTGCCGCATACCAATCTTCTTTGTTTGGAAGAGGGTATATGTCTTTGTGTGACATTTCGATGATGCCTACTTGGATAGAGATTGCCTCCATTAGGAGATCATTCATCCATGCCGATTGACCGCCTAATCTACGTCTTCGAACCATTTTTTCAAGATCAGAAGCAGGGGTGTCTTCCCCATAGATGCTACCTGGCATTCTCCGAACTTGTCGTTCCCTGATTGGTCGATCTGGTACTTGTTCGGGTTCCGGAGTGGGTACTCATGGCTTGTCATCAGGCTCGCTAAGTGGCAAATCATTGTCTGATTCAGGGTGATCCTGTCCAGTAGGAACAGGGTTGTGAGGTGTTTTGTTATGACTGTCATTGTCATCAATTCCAGGGATGAGGTCCTCAAACTCATCAGCCGGTTCTGGGTTTTCCATTTCTGGATGGTTTTCTGGCAAAGGGTCGATGTGACATCTAGGGTACTTTCTCTCATCAAAGATCGCTTTCCCACCCATGAAAATCGTATTAGTCTCAGGATCCATGAAACGGTATCCTTTGACTCCTGGTTTCGATCCGAGATAAATCATCAATTGTGATCTGGATTCCAGGGAGTTTTTCCGTTTCTCTTTTGGGATATATACATATGCCTGGCATCCGAAGACTCTGACACTTGACATGTCGGGGATCTCATTAGTCACCCTGAAGTAAGGGGTTTTCCATTCAAGACGCTGCATGGGGGTTCTGTTGTAGAGGAACACTGCATGTTCCAAACAGAATTCCCACCACATAGGTGGTAAACACGCGTCGAAGCGCAAGGCCTGAGATTTTTCCCATAGAGTTTGATTGATCCTTTCTGCTCTACCATGCTGCTGATGCTGATATGGGAGCGTGATGTCGATCAGAATTCCATGATCGGCAAGTACATCCTTGTATTCATTAAACTCTCCACCTCCATCAACTCGCCATTTCTTAGGGGTAGCAGCGAACTGATTCTGGATCATCGCAAGAAATTGTCTTAGTGCCGTGATGGCGACAGACTTCTTTCTAAGCAAGACGACCCAGACGTGGGATAAAAAATCGTCCAAAAACGTAAGGAAATATTTATATTTGTGGTATGATGCCGTGGATATCTGTTTGAGATCAGAATGGATCAGATCAAAGGTTTTTGTTGCCCTTGTCATTGAATTGGGATATGACTGATTCGGCATTTTCCCTTTGAGGCAACCCGTGCAACTTTCCTGTGATTTCTCACGTACTAGTGTCTCAGGTACCCCTTTGGTACTGGTGGGAATCTTTCGGAGTGCTTGATCATTTGGGTGACCAAGGCGCTTGTGCCATGTTTCGACAGTGATTTCACTTGAGATCGCATGGATCTGGTCATAGCGTATTTCAGTGTCTAACCAGTAAATGGTTTGACCAAGGATGTGAGGCGAAAACTGGATTTTGCTCAATCCTTTGGAGATGTTGATTTCTCCACAAGTCCTGTCTACTTTGTAACCATGGTTAAGGAAGATGCCTAGGGACAATAGGCGTGTGTCCATGTCCGGGATGTAGAACACTGGTCTGAGAAGATGGGTTTTAACTTCCCCATTTAGGGTGTGCCGTACTGGAACGGCCCCAACTCCGAGTATTTCCAGTTTCTTCCCTTTGGCTGCAGTTTGGATGAATCGCTTGACCGTGAGAGGTCTATAATATGCAAAGTCCTTAAACTCATAGGTGAAGTGTAAAGAGGCGCCGGAATCTAATATCCATTGCGTGTTCTCTTTTTCCTTACAATGTGTACAAGAAGCAAAATGTTTAATATATTTTTTATGTAAATCACTGCTAAAGTGATCTACGCATTCTGTACTGGTACTAGCTAATATATTATATGTCTGTTGAGAGGCATAATTAGCTTTCCGCATTTGGCAAGGTTCAAGAAAAGGGTATGACGGACCGTCAAGTTCTATCTCGTAATCAAACTCATCCGGCCCCATCCGTTCCTGGTCGATGTCCATCATCTTCAGTGATTCCTCTATTGACGGGGCAATGCAACGCTGTTTAGCCGGCCTTTCGTCAATGTCAGGAATGATGGTATCTACGATACGAAGATTTGACCCAGAGGGTTGGGCACCGATTTCTCGGGCGAGTCTTCGCACCCTCTCATTCTTTTTCCACACAGACGGCTTTCC
Source organism: Entoloma clypeatum (assembly GCA_963565915.1). Lineage (NCBI taxonomy): Eukaryota > Fungi > Basidiomycota > Agaricomycetes > Agaricales > Entolomataceae > Entoloma > Entoloma clypeatum. The sequence goes on from OY751492.1 coordinate 4,572,776, forward strand.
AGAGGGAAGCCCGGTGTACTGAGAGGGAGGTGGGTTCATGCATTGCAGGAGTGACTGCATTCCTTCCGACTCAGGCTGCACGGTACTCGTAGTTTTCCCACAGCCCGTTACAGTGGTGAAGGCAGGGGCATGTTGACGAGGAGGAAGGGGACAGGGAGCAGGATAATGAGGAGGTTGCTCAATGGCCAGTGCGATGAACTCGACCATCTCCTCGGCGTGGTCGGACTCGTTGTCCACGTTGTTGGCACGCTTCTTCTGGTTGCGCCAGCGTCCTTTTCCCTTCTTCTTTTCAGAAGCGGTACTTGGGTCGGTCGAGTTAGTCTGCTCGTCAGTGTTGTTACGCGAGGTACACGGCACTGTTTGCTTTTCCCATTTGGGGTCTTTCCCCTTTCGCTTAGTCCTGGAGATTTCCCGGGCCTGCTTGTTGGACGCCCGAGTAGACCCTATCGCATACTTGCGCTGGTACTCTGAGATGATGCTGTCGGTGATGGCCTGCCATGTGAAGTGGTCGGCATCGTAGACCTGGAAGAGGGCGGTGGAGAGGGATGACCAAGCGTCAGGAATGGCACTTGCCAGGATCATAGCCTGCATCAGATCAGGCACGATGCACTTCGCGTTGCTGAGGCGAGCAAAGAGTGACCCAAGGCGCTCGATTTCCGGTACGGGGTCGCGACCCGACAGCTTGAAGGAGGCAGCGGCCTTGAAGTCGCCGAATATGGTGGTGGGGGTGACCTTTGAATATGCGTCCTTTAACGATGTCCAGGCTTCCTTCGAGGTCTTGGTGTCTTTGATGTGTCTCCTGATGGCTTTGGAGACCTTGAGGCGGATGGAATCAAGGGCCATGTCATCGTCCCTGATCCAGGTCTTCCTTTCTTTGTGGAAGGCGGGTTGGTCGACGGTAATAGTGACCACCGGAGGTTGAGTTGCAGATGTTGCAGTCGAGGGTGGAGCGAGAGGTAGACATTTTTTTTAATGAATCTAAAAGGAGTTTTTTTTTCCAATCAGTGATGTTCTTTTATGAATTTGATTTTTAGAGAAAACAAATAAATGATTCCTCATAACATATTCCCTTTAGGAATAGCAGTTGTGGGAAAAACCCTTTTTGTCAGAAGTGTGTGAGGTACGATTGATGTTTCCACATGATGTGTACTGAGTCAATCCCCTTAGGGACACTTCATGACAGGTACTTGTCGTAATGACGTTCCCAGGTTCATGTGTGAAGAAAAAAGTAAGACTCAGAACCTAGATCTTTCGATCGGTTCTTTGCCAACCAGGGTAGAGTGGGCAGGTACTCACTGTTGCCAGCGTTCCCAAGTCCCTCTGCTATCCGGGGCCCATAACCTGTTGAAGTTCCACCTGGGCGCTAGCCGCAGATGTACTGAGCAACACAGCTACAGTGGAAGTACTCTACTTAACCGTTCTAGTCACTTACTTGGATTGGAGAGGGTGAGGCTGGTGAGAGCAGTTGAGGCTGGTAAGAGCGATGGAGCTGGTTAAGAGTCAAGAGACAACTTATTGATATTGACAGTTTCCTGGTCTTATATACCGTACTACTGTTTGTACCAACCAAATAAGTATGTAATCAAAGATGTCTAAGGTCACATGATATAATCTAATCTAATCTAATCTATGTGATGGAAAAGTTTCAACAGCATCAGCAAGGGTCACACGACACCCACCCTCGGTGGGCAAGGGAATGTTGAATGCAGCTGGTCCTGACACTGAAAGGAAGTGTCGGGAACTCCCAGTTCCTCTGCCGGGCCCAACAGGATGGCTTTGCTCCCATGTCGGGATCTCGCGACTGCATGCGCAATGGGAATGTCCAATTTTCAGGCTGGGGCTGGGATTCTGTCAGGAGACAGCAGGGGTCACATCCCATTTCAAACAGATTCCCATAAACTTCAAGTCACAGGTTCACTAGAATGATAAATACCTACATACCATGTACGACTTTTATCTAGATTAACTAGAATGATAAATATCTACATACTATGTACTGTTTGTATCCTCAGTAGGTCTTGCTCGTTTTGCCAGCCCCAGTTCGGAATTCGACGACAGCTTCCATTTCTGTGATATCCCGGTCATTGGTTGCTGACTGAGTTCTTCTCTCAGTGCGCTGACTTCCCTCATGAGGAGGCTGATTTGCATTTCATGACTGTCCTTCATCTGCCGCATCTCCGCTCTCAGCATCCCGACATCCTCGCGGAGGCTTCCTAGTTCTGCCAGACCGGCATCCTGGTTCCGAAGGATTCCCTCAAGGTCATTTGCAATGCCTACCATTTAATGGGGATCAGGCCTGAAAGCAGAAATCTGCATCAACAGTCAGTGGTACTCACCTTCCTTCCACTCACCCCCAATCAGCTCTGGGGCCGAGGAGCGAGCCTTGCCCTCTCTCCGAATGACATCCTGATTTTTCCTCGCCCTCCCTATTGTCCGGGCAATGGAGGTGTGCTTAGTTAGTATGCTAATAAAGCAAAACGTACAACATGCCGTCGGAGCATCTGCTCTGCCCCGCTGACCAGATCCTGGGGCTTGTGTGCAAATTGGGATATTTCGATTTCGAGGCTGGTCTGTATGATGGTCAATGCGGTGTGACCAAGAGTGTCCTCGTTTGCCATGTGATCGTTCCTCGAGGACGTCGTGTGGTGGAAGAAGCTGTTTCAACCTCCCTGGCAGGTCAACAAGCTGTGATGGCAGAGATGCGGCCCTTGACATCACACATTGAGCGACCCTGTGATGGCCACTCCAGTCACAGGTTGTCATCCTTGAATCATAGCAAAGGTGAGCCCAGGGCGTTCTCTGAATCCAGAATTGACTCCAGTAACAAGGTTATAGATCTCTCCAATCATGGCCGATATTTCACTGTCCTACAACACACCCCTTCAGTCCTTCCCCTTACCTCCTCTCACACCTGAAGGCTCTCCTGAAGATGGACCTATGCTTCTGGATACCAATGCCCCAGTGTATTGGCAAACCTTTGACTCACCATCACTGGCCTTGTCTTCCCCAGGACACATTGATTGGCAGGACTTTGAGTCACCAATGTCTGTTCCGTCCGATACCACCGGGAATGAACATGTCAACTGGAAGGACTTCGGGTCAATTCCTCCTTCGCCGACATGTTCTGCAGCAAATTCTTCACAGAGTTGCAGCCCGTCGGGCCCGGAAGGCAGAGCAATCAGGAGTACCACTGACTGTGTTGGGGGAAGCCTGTTGTTCAGTTTGGATAGATTGACTGCAGTAACGGATGCCCAACTTCCTGCCCTGGACATCCCAGGCCTCTCTCCTGGCACTCCCTCAAGCAGCAATGGATCAATGGGCCGAGGCAGCGATACTTCACCAGACCCAGGGCATTGGGATATCATCGACGTCACTTCATCTCCAGCTACGCCTCACTTCCCCGTTTTCGACTTCCCAGATGGACTCAGGCCAAGTCTATCCCTGCCGATCCACGGCACCACTCTCAAGTTGGGACACCTGCCAGCATTGCCACCAAGCATATGTACCAAGCCCTGCTGTGCGCCCTGCTTTTACCAGGAACCCCCCAATGTAACCGATGATGATGAGGTTCTCAAGTGTCTCAAAACCATCCCCTGTCCTGGGCAGGGGAGTCTCAGGAGGTGCTGTCATTTCTGGGCTGCTGGGGGCCAGAAACTCTTCCAGTCCGTTGAGGTCCATCATGAGAAGCAGCCGGTGAAACTTCCAGCTTGGTGTCTTGCATTCTGGGAGCCCATGGCATTTTATTGGAAGGATGTCCGCTGGTGGTACAAGGCACTCAAGATGCTCGAAGAGGCTGGTGACCAAACCACACTCGATTTCATCGTGACTATCCCATGGCATTCCACTTGTCCGGTTCATGGCTTCAAAACCTACAACCTTGCCCGATTTGCCAGATGAGGTAATCCACGTGACCGTTGGTTGAAAAGCTTTGCGCGTGATTTTTCTCTCTTGTCACCCAACCACAACATCTATCCCGTTGCCTATCCATTATGTCCGCTGAGAACTCACCCCTCACCGCTCTCCGTGCTGAAAGGGAGTGCCAGAAGAAGGTCACCGAGGAGTTGGAGAGGAAGCTGCAGGAGGCAGAGGAGCGTGTGAAGGAAGATGCAGAGCGCGCGGAGGTGAAAAGGGCGGCGAAAGAGCAGAGACGAGCAGAGAGGAAAGCAGAGAAAGCGAAGGCAAAGGAGCCGGTTGCGGGTGCAGATGCAGATGCAGATGCGGCAGGGGCAAAGAAGGTCAAGTTGCAGAGAGTGTTCAAGGACATGCCTGCGAGTTACAAGCAGGGGAATGAGGATTGCACCTCCTGCTGGAAAGCAGGGGGACTTGTGTTTTTGGCCATCAGAGTAAGTTCTCTCTATTTCTTTATACACTTCATTATCAACTTGTTCTTTAGGAATGACAATGCTTCGTCGTGCTGGCGGTGCCAGCGTTTAAAACGAAGCTGCACAACGGGAGTGGAAGCGGAGTCGGAGGTGAAGCGGAGGATGACCAAGGCGGTGAGGGTCGGAAAGGCTAAGGTGGCAGGTGGTGCGACGAAGAACGTGAAGGTGGGATCGTCCAAGGGAGAGGGGACCACGGAGGGATCACGGATAGCTGCAGTGTCGGAGGAGCCGGAGTTCATGCCGGGGGGGTTTGGTCCGCCGGAGGTGGTCATAGGCACGGAGGTGGTGAGAGGGCTTAGGAGCATGATAAGGGAGATGCGGCTGATAAAGGCGGAGTTGAAGGAACTGCGGGAGATCAAGGAGCTTTTGACGGTTATCGCGTGGAGGGAGGATTTGGAGGCTTCGGAGGAGGGATCCGACGAGGACGAGGATGCGGAGGAGTATGATAGGGTATTGGAGGAGTTGGCAAAGGAGGTAGAAGAAGAAGAAGAAAAAGAAGAAGAAACAAAGAAGTGGAAGCGGATGGAGGAAGCAGAAGAGGAATCTGGATCGGAGTGGAACGAGGAGACGGAGGGGGTATCTAACAAAAAACAGTGAAAGTAGTTTTTGTGTTAGTATAAAATATTAATAGATTTTCTTTTCTTCTTGTTACAAGCGCGATAAGGGGCCTGGCTTAGTTGGTTGAGCGGAGTGGAAGTCCGCTACCGTATCCGCTGCATGTTCAAGCTCGGATGCGGGTAACCAAGAAAACTCTTCACTGGTGTCTTCATAACCTAACCAGCAGACGAGGTAAAGGAGTTTGCATCGTCGTCTTTTATCGATCTTTGAGTCGATGATTTCTGCAATTTTGTATTCGGTTTCTCCTTCGATCTCGAGTGGAGGCGGAGGAGATTGTATCCAATTTGGAATCTCGTTAGGAGTTGCTGGTTCGAGCATGGATATGTGGAAGACAGGGTGTATAGCACGCATAGTGTCGGGTAGACGGAGTGTAAAGGAGTGCGTGCCGGGTTGGGCTATGATTTCAAATGGGCCAGCATATTTGTCGGATAACTTTTGGGTGGGTTGTGTGGTGCGGAAGAACTTGGCTTTAACAAAGACTTCTTGTCCGACGTGGAGCGGAGGAGGCGGAGAATGTCGGACGTCCGCAGGGCCTTGATAACGTTGTTGTGCCTCTGCAACAGCAGTCTTTAGTTCTTGATGTAATTCATCTAAGTCAACAATGTATTGTCGAGCTTTATCGGATGCTAGATCACATTCTGGATGGAGTGTAATGTCGGGATGATAACCTTTGTTGGCAAAGAATGGTGATACACCAGTAGTGGCACTCGGAGTGTTGTTGTAAGCGAACTCCGCAAGCGGAAGCAAAGCGAACTCCGCAAGCGGAAGCAAAGCGGACCAGTTGTCTTGCTGGTAGTTGCAGAAAATGGGAGGTATTGTTCGAGTGTCTGGTTGGTGCGTTCGGTTTGACCATCGCCTTCAGGGTGATATCCAGAAGTGAAGTGAAGTCTCATGTCAAGGGCTTTTGCAAGAGAGCAGAAAAAGCGGGAGATGAATTCAGGTTCGCAATCGGATGTGACATTTTGCGGAACTCCGTGCTTGGAAAAGACGTGAAGCACAAAAAGGTTTGCTAGGTCTTCGGATGTGCAATTAATGGTGGTAGGGATGAAGATGCCTTGTTTAGTGAGGCGGTCTACAATGACCAGAATCGCATCGGAGCCAGTGGATGTCGGAAGGGGTTCAATGAAATCCATGGAAATAGAATGCCAGGGACGTTCAGGAATAGGGAGTTGTTTAAGCAGACCATAGGGTTTATGACGTTGGGGTTTGGCGCGCATACAAGTGGTACATGACTTGCAATACTTTTTGACGAAGTCGCGCATTCCAGGCCAAGTGTATTCTCGTTGGATGAGACTAATAGTCTTATTTTGACCACTTTCTCGTGGGTGTCATAGTTTAACTCGGGAGGTGTAAAGGTGCGGGAGTGGAAAGCAACCAGATGGATTTCGTCGTCGGAGGTGCGGATGGAGAGGATCGCACCCAAAGCGTAGTCGGAGGCATCGGTTTCGATGATAATAGGGCTGTCGGGAATCCAATGCGTAAGAACAGGTGCTGTGGTAAAGGCTTTCTTCAAAATCTTGAAAGATTCGCGAGCGGAGTCGGAGAAATGCCATTGTGTGTTTTTGCGGGTGAGTCGAGTGAGCGGAATGGTGATTTCGGAGTAGTAAGGAATGAATTGTCGATAAAAATTGGCAAAACCTAAGAAAGACTGAATGTCTTTGACCTTCCTTGGTTCAGGCCAATCTTGAATAATTTTGACTTTCTTATCCGACATGCGGAGGCCTGTCGGAGAGAGGATAAAGCCAAGGTATTCAACAGTATCCGTAGAAAACTCGCATTTGTCTGCGCATGCGTATAAGCCGTGTTGTTGGAGACGTCGGAGGACTTCGCGGACATGCTTCCGATGCTCGGAGGGAGAGTCGGAGTAGATGAGGATGTCGTCGAGATATATGGTAACATACTTATCGAGCAGGTCGTGGAAGATGTCGTTCATGAAGCGTTGGAAAACGGCTGGGGAGTTGGTGAGTCCAAATGGCATGACAAGCCATTCAAAAGACCCGTAGCGCGTGCGGAAGGCGGTTTTCCATTCATCTCCTTCCGCTATGCGGACGAGGTGATAGGCGTGTCGGAGGTCGAGAGCCGTATAAACACTGGCTTTTCCAGCGGTCTGGAGAAGGTCAGATATGAGCGGAAGCAGATATCGGTCCTTCTTTGAGATTTTGTTAAGACCACGGAAATCGATGCAAAGACGAAGGGAGCCATCCTTTTTACGAACGAAAAGGATGGGAGCACCGTGCGGAGAGGAAGAGGGTCGGATGAATCCAATGGTGAGGTGTTCGTCAATGAGTTCACGGAGGGCATTGAGTTCGGTTTGTGAACGGGAGTAGATCAGAACGAACGGAGGAGCGGAGCCCTCTTCAAGTTCGATCTTGAGGTCGTAGGGACGGTGTGGTGGAAGAGTGTCTGCTTTTCCTTTACTGAAGACGTCAGCATAGTCGTGGTATTCCTCGGGTACGTTTGTCAAGTCGGGGGTGTTGGAAGCGGATGCGGAGTGAGCGGAAACGGAGGGAGTCGAAAAGTGAAGTCGAAAGGATTGTGTACCAGGCAATTTGCATGCCCTCATAAATGTGGCTGCAGAAATCTGCAGAGCAGACTGCGGAGGTACGATCGGAGGTTCCGGAGGAGGAAGCGTAGCTGTCCTACCTTGGGAGGAGGTCGACGTTGATGTCGGAAACGGCTCTTTTTGCATCTGTGGACGGAAAGTGATACTGCCCAATACCCAGTCAATCATAGGATTGTGGCGGGTGAGCCAGTTGTATCCAAGAACCATGGAAGAAGCGGAGTCGAGCGGAGTAACATAAAAATCCTGTTCAAAAGATTCACCTGAAGGAAAACATATAGGTATTGTTACAACTTGAGTGATAAACACGTTAGAAGAACCATTGAAAAGCTTTAGTTCTAAAGGTGGAATAGCAGAGGTCGGAAGATCATAAGTGGAGGAAAAGTTATTGTCAATAAAACAGTGGGTAGATCCTGAATCAATAAGTGCTGGGACAGGATCTGAAGAGAAAAAAGAAGATGAGATATTGATACGTAAAGAGTTCAGATCGGAGAGAGCGGACACATTAAGTCGGATGGGAGCGGAGGCACGGAGAGAGTCAACGCAGTCCTCAGACCGTGCTTCATGAGGACCACTGCCTATTTTTTTTGACTCAATCTCCTTACCTTTTTCCTTGGCTTGAGTGCCAACTTGGGCGGCTTTCCCTTTAGCCTTGGAAGCAGAGGAGGTGGACTTGGGACAGTCCTTGACAGCGTGTCCGACGCTACCACAGAATAAGCAAAGGTTATTATCGAAACAACATTTGAGTTCTTGATACGTCAGTTTGCCGTCTTTGCTGGAGAGGTCGGGTTTTGGAGCGGATGTGGAAGCGGAAGCGGTAGTGGGAGCGGAGGGTTTGGTTGATGATGTTTGTGGAGTGGATTGGTTCGGAGCGGATTGTTTCTTGTCGGACTTGAGAGTGGGTTTATCGGTTCTGGATTTCTCTCGTTGACGTTCCCAGTAGCGAGCGTCAATAGTATGAGCCACGGATCATAGGTCTGGTAAAGACTTGATCTTGGGTTGTTGGGAGAGGATGTCCTTGATCCGATCCGGAAGTCCGACATAGTAGCGGTGTCGGAGGGATTTTTCATCCCAGTCAGTCTTGGTAGCAAGACGTTGGAATTCAACATTGTACTTCAATATCTTTTGATTTCTTTTCATCTGTAGGTTGTCCAACTGTTCTTCGGCTTCGCCCTGAGGGTCAATGGTACCAAACTCGGAGCGGAGAAGTCGGACGAACTCGGGGAAAGAACCCCGCCAATTGGGTTCATCATCGTCAAGAATGAAGGGTTCAAAAAATTCGAGTGCTGTGCTTTGGAAGTAAGACATGGCAAAGTTGACTTTGGAATGTTCTGAGTTGAAGTTGTCGTTGTCGGAGAAGTAAAGTTTGCATTGTAATATGAATGCGGAGAGTTTGCGCGGATCGGATCCGTCAAAGGTATCTGGTTCGTTGGCATACGACTTTTTCTTCTTTGTGTCACGACGTTTCAACTCTTTGGTCATGAGCAGAATGGCTTCAGCTAGATTGGGTTCCTGATCTGGATTGGAATTGGAGTCGTCCAAATCTCCATGTAAACTACCGTTGGAAGGAGGAGAAGATCCTCCTGGAGGTCCGCCAAATAAGCCAGAATTTAGAGGTGCAGAGGGTTCCGTTGGTGGGTTTAGTGGAGGACTGGCGGGAAGTGGTGGGAGCTGAGAGTCAGAAGAAGGCGGAGGAACGGATGGTCCGGGGGTAGGAGCGGATGATGATGCTGTGGCTCCTCAAGGGGTAATGGTTACATTGCGTGTTCCTCGAAGAAAAGCAGAGCGTGGTGTGGATGATGAATGTTCTGCTGCTGCACGAGCAGTCCTAGTTGTTCGAACTGTATTACAGGTTTGAGACATGTGGGTAGAGGTTGTTGGGTAAATCAAAGAATGGTGGTAGTTCAAATATACTGTCACGTAGCGTTTTTCTCAACGTCGGAAAACGTCGGACGAGTCGGAGCGGAGTAGCAGAGGAGCGGATGTGATAAGTGCGATGTTGGCAGAAAGGACCTGGCTTCAACTTGTGCGTTGCGCCCCACTCTTTGACGTGGTCCTCAATTTCGGATTGGCGGATGTCGGATGAGCGGATGAGCGGATGAACGGAGGTGATGGAGAGAATGCTCAAAAGCAAGTAGAGACGGATGTGAATGAGGTGTAACGTATGATATTTGAACTGAGGTTCTATGACAGGTTTGTACACTATTTATAGTAGACTAGAATGATCAGTATTACTATAAGTGATGTGCAGATATCAGAGTTGACCATCGGAACATTCGGAGTACGGAGAGTAGCAAATGAAAAGTGAACAACATATGTCTACTTGTAAGTATGGTTGAGATGTTACGTAGTAGAAGTATAATCAATATAAATAGAATGTTGTTGGAGTGGATGTTGGAGCGGATGAATCGTTGGAGTCATCGGATAAGTCGGATGTGAATTGTATGGTTATGACAGCCCTCGAGGTCTGCATAGCCAGAGCCAAGACATTCATAGGTATAATGTCTGGGCACCTTCTTCTCACACTTCTCACACAAATAGATTGCGCACTGACACTCAATGTGTCCTTTAGCTCAGCACAGGCCGCATTGGCGCCCTTTGTCAATGTGCGGCCATCCTGTGGGATGGCGCCAAGGTCCGCTCAGAGAGTGAGCGCACCCATGTGTATTGATTTCATAACCAATGCAATCAGGCTCGTCGGTGAGGTCGATGGGGGTCTGAACTGAGAGACCATGTGCGAGTTCGATGGGGATCTGATATGAGGAACTGTGCCCGAGTGGGACAGACATGATCGTGCATACTGTTTTTCTCCTGGAGTGCTTAGCAACTCCATAGGACGGTTTCTTTTCTTTCACGTCAGTCTTGACGTTGGAAAGGCTTCGGTCGCTGGTTAAAGGTGATGTGGATTCGGTGGGGGAAGGGGTACTCAGGGGGTCAGGGTTTCTGATGACAAGGGGAACTGGGTCAGGGATGGGGGTCGGTTCAGGGGTGGGTTCAGGGATGGGGACCACTGGGGTGAGAGATCTGAGGGCAGGATTTATGAGAGAGAGGTCAGGGTAATTAGAACATGTGGGAAATAATCTTTCAAAGCATTGGTAGACTCCTCTGTCTACCAAGAGGTCGGCGTGACTATCAATGAGGCGGGCGATAGAGGTGGAAGTCTTGTAATGGTACTCCCGGATAGAGATGAGTCTGTATAATGTTGACCAGGAACTGGTCTGTCTCATCTTCGAGTCGTCCAAGGATGTTGTTCTCATCTTCGGGGTTGGTGAACAGGTTCAGGAGTCGGGATCGTCTGGTATGTCTGTCGGTGTTGAAACATACTTCTTCGGGGGAGGCGATGTGGAGGTTGGACATAGTGATGAGAGGATGTGGATTGTTGGGGTTCCACAAAGTTTTTTCAACCAATGGTCATGAGGATTACCTTATTGGGCCTCAGGGTTCAGCCCTAAGAGGGAAATACTGTCATAATCACATGATTCACCTCCGACTTATCCAACGACTCCGACGATTCATCTGCTCCAACATCTGCTCTGACAACATTCTATTTATATTTTACTATACTTCTACTACATAACATCTCAACCATACTTACAAGTAGACATATGTTGTTCACTTTTCATTTGCTACTCTCCGTACTCCAAATGTTCTGATGGTCAACTCCAATATCTGCACATCACTTATAGTTGTTGGAGAAACCAACATGATAGAACCAAGGCCCTGTGGTGTAGTGGTTAACACCCTTGGTTGAGATCCAAGTGAGCCTGGGTTCGATTCCCAGCAGAGCCATCATCAGGAGATCTCATGTTCGAGTCCTGCTCATGGAGTATTCCTGCTCATATTTATTATGACGACAGTGAACCCATGACGACAGATGCATCACATGATCAGCTAAGGCAACTTGACTGAACAGTCGTTGCTGCTGTTGCTGAATCCTCAACAATAGTAATACTGATCATTCTAGTTCACTATAAATAGTGTACCAAACCTGTTGTAGAACCTCAGTTCAAATATCATACATTACACCTCATTCGCCTCTGCCTCTACTTGCCTTTGAGCATTCTCTCTGTCACCTCTGCTCATCCACTCTTCCACTCATCCAACATCTGCCAATCCAAAATCGAGGACCATGTCAAAGAGTGGGGCACAACATACAAGTTGAAGCCAGGTCCTTTCCACCAGACGTCGCATCTGTCAATCCGCTCATCTGCTGCTCCGCTCTGACTCATCCGACATTTTCCGACATTGAGAAACACGCTACATGACAAACAGTGGACCTTGAGCTACAAGGGGATATCCTAAAAACAATGAGCTCTTCTCAAAAGCCATCACCGCCCTAAAAGAATTAGAGACCCCACTGATTAAATTCCATCTATCAGAATGGAGAACAGAAGATGGGATATTATTCTTCCATGACAGATGTTACATACTGCCAGATGAGACTCTGTGCCAGGAAATAACAAAGCAATATCATGACTCCTTACCAAGCAGACATCCGGGACATCTAAAAACCCTGGAATTGATCAGACAAAACTATTGGTGGTCAGGAATGTATGTGTTTATCAAGAACTACATTGGAGGATGTGCAACCTGCCAACAAATGAAAGTCAACACACACCCCACGAACCCTGGATTAATGCCGATCAAAGCACAAAAAGACGCTAGACCATTTTCTGAGACCACAAAAGCAACAGGTTTGACAGTATCATGGTCATAGTAGACCATGGTTCTACAAAGGGGGTAATTTCCATCCCTTGTACAAAAACCACCAATGCAACCCTCACCGCCAAACTTTATTTGGACCACATGTACCAAAGATTTGGACTCCCCGACTCTATTCTGTCTGACAGAGGGCCACAATTCGCCTCCCAGGTCTTCAGAGAATTAGGATGACTCCTAGGGATCAAACTGATGATGAGCACGGCTTATCACCCCCAAACTGATGGAGAAACAGAACGAGCAAATCAAGAACTTGAGATCTATTTCCGGATGTTCTGTTTGAACAATCCTGAAACATGGCACGATCACAACTCCACAATGGAAATCAGAGGACCCACTCCACAACAAAACGATTCCCATTCTATCTAATGATGGGATACGAACCAAGAGACATACCATTGGCATTTGACAAGACAAACATGCCAAGTGTAGAGGAATGGCTCAAAGAGCTACAACAAGCAAGAGATGAAGTGCTGGCAGCACATGAACTAGCCCGTCAAACAATGGCAGAGAGATCTATATGAGGGTTCACCCCATTTGGAAAAGGAGAACAAGTATGGCTAGAAGAAAAGAACCTCTGAATTAGATACCATTCCAGGAAACTGGCACCCAAGAGAGAAGGACCCTTCACAATCACCGAGGTACTCAGGCCCCTGACATACAAACTGAAACTTCCAGAACAATGGAAAATCCACCCCGTTTTCCACGCCTCCTTGTTGACTCCTTATCAGGAAAATGACACACATGGACCAAAATTCCATAACCCCCCTCCTGATCTGATCAAAGGAGAACATGAGTATGAAGTAGAAGCGATCCTTACCCACAAGCGACAGGGCAGAGGGTACAAGTATTTGGTCAAGTGGATGGGATACCCATCAAGCAATAACACATGGGAACCCGAAACCCACATCCTCTCTCACCATGACCATCGTCTTTGATACCGCCACCAAAGAACTCCACCACTGCAATGCATTGATGATGAAACTGACCAGTTTCTGGTCAACACCTTGTTTGGGCTAATCACATTTCACCAGTTCCAGTATGGCACCACCACCAACATTGCCCGACTCATAGAAGGGCACATCCAACATCATGCTCCTTGACCCACCCATAGAAAACCCCATCCCAACTACTCCCCTCACTGAGCTATCTGCCACCCCAGAACCAACCCCCATTCCCAACCCTATCCCGCTCATTGTCAGGAATCCTGATATCCAAACCACTCCATCCCCCACCGAATCTGCATCGCCCTTGACCAGTGTTGAGGCGACGCTAAGTCAAACGACATCGCGAGCCGAAACTTAGGAACTTAGAGTGAGGAACGTGGAAAGATGAAGAAGGGGCTGTATTGCCAAGAGACCCAGCAGGAATCTCAAGAGAACAAGCTATTGAATACAAGTGAAAGTACCCTACTTATATATGTAAATACCATGAGGCTGCGTTGAGGCAGCATCATGCTGCGCAACTCTGGATCCTTCGCATCCTGCTGCATGATAATGATAAGATGTCCTCATGTACGAGACAATGTAGATAAGATAAGATAAAGTGAAAAGTGAAAATATGATCATAACATTACCCCCTTTCTAGATCTCAACTTCCAGGCGAGATATGATGTCATCCGGGGTGTCCATGAAATTCTCATATGGTTTAAATTCCAATCTAAATTCCAATCCTTCAAAGATGTTTGTGCATAAGTGCCGGGGTGCATTCAGGTTTAATTTAAAGAAGTCCTCCACCGCTTCCTTGGCATGTTCCAGGTGATCCTCGGGTTCCCATGTGTTGTGGTCCTGAGTCAGACCCTCCCATGACACCTCATGTTCCTCTTCTTCATTGATTACAATGGGGTTCGGCACTCCTTGAATAATCAAACCTGCAATACGTTAATTACTGGGTGAAATTTCCACAACTTTGGCAATTTAAGTTCCACAGCATGTGACAAAATGATTTTGGCTATGGTATAGGGTCCAATCCATCGTTCGGCAAGTTTCTTTAAGGGTCGGTTCAACTTCAGGTCTTTAGTCAATAACCAAACTTTGTTGCCAACTTTGTAAACTGGTCCATCACCCCATTTCAGGTTTGCATACCGTTCCATCTCTTCTCGTGCTTTTACTAGCGCCGCTTCTGCCTCCTCGTGAATCTTCTTCATTCGCTCTGCGAATTCTTTTGCCTGTTCTGACTTTTCTGCCCTCTGAGGTTCTATGCCCATCCTAGAGTTGAATCCATGATTTACATAGAACAGCAAAAACTGAGTTGCTGTGTGTATCTTATTATTGTAGGCGAACTCCGCGCTTGCCATCCATTCGGGCCAATCTGTTTGCCGATGGGAAATAAATGATCTTAGATACTGTTCCAATTCCTGGTTGATCCGTTCTGTTTGTCTGTCTGTTTGCGGATGGTATGCCGTTGATAATTTAATTGTAATCCCCAGGATCTTGTTTAGTTCTTTCATAAAAGTTGCCGTGAATTGCGGTCCTTGATCTGATATCAGCATTTCCGGTAATCCATGAAGTTTCCAGACTTTGTCCTGATATAGCTCAGCTAATCCCTCAGCTGAGACTTCATCACATGTTTTGATAAAGTGTGCTTGTTTTGTAGATCTACAAGCCACAACTAATACTGTGTTGTACCCCTGAGCTTCTGGGAGTCCTACAATAAAATCTGCTGTAACGTGTTTCCATGGTCCTGCATGTTCCGTGTTTGCTTTTCATTTACTGGCTAGCGGTTGAGGCACGTTTTTTGATCGTTGGCATCTGTCACAGCCCTCAATATAAGCTTTGACCATGTTTGTGATTCCAGGCCACCAATACTTATGTGTAACTAATTCCAGGGTTTTCCATTGACCCGGATGTCCAGCGACTGGATTGTCGTGATGTAAATTAATAATTTCCACCCTGAGTTCCTGATCCTTTGGAACGTAAACCTTTCCTCTGTGCAACCATAAACCCTGCTCCTCATGCCATTCCTCCACTCATAATGTTTTTGTGTTTGTTTTCTTTAATTCTTCCACTGCTTTGAGCACTTGCTCATCAAATTCTTTTGCATCCCTGATGTGTTTCAATAGTTTAGTTTCTTCTCCATCAATAAGTAGATGTTCCCGATCCATTGCACGCAAGTGGAAATATTTGGGTTTCAATAGTGTTACATCCTCATTGTCATTTTCCACCCCCTTTCTATGGTCGACTCTTCTTGAAAGTTTGGCTCCTTCAAGGTGGTGTCTCCATGCTTCCAGTGCTCTGATAATACCCAGCATTTCTTTATCATGGATGTCATAATTCTGTTCAACATCATTCAATCCTTCAGACAAGAAAGCACATGGTCTCCAGTGACTGTCTTCACGTTCCATAGATAAGATCGCTCCTGTGGCAAAGTCTGATGCATCTGATTCTACCCTTAACTTTTGATCCGGATGGGGGAAACTAATATGGGTGCTTCCATAAATAATTCCTTTAGCTCTCTAAATGCTTCTTCCTGCTCTGTACTCCATTTCCATACCATGTTCTTCCTTGTTAACTTATGTAATGGTCCGGCCACTTTAGAGAAGTCCTTGATGAATCTCTGATAGAAATTGGCGAGTCCAAGCAATGATTGTACTTCCTTGACCTTAGTCGGTGTCAGCCATTGTTTGATGGTGTCTACTTTCAAAGGGTCCATCCAAATTCTGTCTTTTCCAATAATTAATCCCAAGAACTCTATTTCGTCTCTATCAAAGAAACATTTTTCTGGTTTCAAGAATAAATCGTTCTCTTGTAATCTTTTCAAAACTTCTTCCACTATGGCGTCATGCCCTTCCTTTCCTTCTGTTGCCACCAATATATCATCAATATAAATAACCACATATCCCTGGTCGATCAAGTCCCTAAAGATATCGTTCATCATGGTCTGGAACATGCTCGGGGAATTATTCAATCCAAAAAACATGACTGTTGGTTCAAAGGCTCCATCAGGGGTCATGAATGCTGCTTTCCACTCGTCTCCCTCCTTGATGCGCACATTGTTGTATCCCCATCTGAGATCCATCTTGGTGAACCTTTTCTTCCCTTTTAACTTATCAATCAACTCTGGAATTAACGGGAGCAGATAATTATTTTGAACAGTCCAGCTATTAATATATCAGTAATCCTGTACCATTTGTTTCTTTCCATTTTTTTTTGGGTATAAAGAACACCGGCGAGGTTTGCAATGACTTGGTAGGTCTGATATATCCTTTATGTAATTGCTTGTTCACGAACTCAGATACTTCTTGCCTTTCTTCCAGTGACAGTGGGTAAACCTGAGCCTTCTTTGGGACGAAATTGGGCTTTAAGTCTATGGCGTGATCCCATGGTTTCCGAATCAGTAATCTTTCTGATGCCTTTTTCTCAAAGACAGATAAATATGGGTGATATTTATGAGGCACTTTCTGCTCTGCAGATTCCTCTTGCATAGGTTCTGTCTTTGCTCCTCTGATCATATGAATAACTCCCTCTGGTATACTTGCTTCATCCACATCTATGGTTTCAATAATTCTTCCTCCCCATTTGGCTCTAGCCATTTTCTTTAAGTAGTGCATTCTACGCATTCCACATTCTTCTGGACATTGTGATAGTTTGACATTCCCATGTTCTCAATCAATTTCTGGGTTGTGTCGTTTCAACCAGGTGTGTCCCACGCTTTTTCTAAGTTACACGCCTCAAACACCGCTATTTCTGCATGCCCCTTGTGTCGCATAGCCAGAACTGCTTCATGAGTGATCGAGCCTCCTTGGTTAAGCATGCCATCCATGTTGTACACCCAAATAGGAAATGGTAGTTCCCTTAATTTTCCGAGGACTCCCCAATGATATAGTTTACAAGCGTATCTAAGTCCCATTCATCTTTTTTTGGTTTTTCTCTCCTAGGTTTATCTAATAGTATTTTATTGTACGTAACTGTTGCGTCCAAAAGTTTCTGAAACCATGATTTTACAGTGTCCTTATGTATATAAGGGTCTATAGGCAATCATTTATAATGATTTGTCAGAGCCAGCGGGGGAATTACTGGTTGATGTTTACAAAACTCTGCTGCCCTGCACCTTGTCCATTGGGATTCAGCGCAGGCGCACTATTCACACCCATTTGTCCATTTGTGGCTTGACGTGCTTGATGCCTTGCTGTTATCTGTCTCAGAATTTCTTCCTCCTCATGCTCATCAATTTGTTTGATCATTGCGGCTTGTACCCTGCACTGCAGCTGCCTGCAATCTCGGGCAAAATGCCCCTGTCTGTTACGGACTCTACGGTATGAGGACCACGTCATATCTTTTACTTATTGGCCTGACTCGGCGCCCTCTTATGAACTTACTATGTGTAATGTCTACTTTCGCAACCTTCAATTCCCAGTCTGACTCACTACCTTACTTTGTCATCCCCTTTAGTACACTTCGCTCCCACGCTGACTCACTTTCCGCAGTCAGCTTACTCATTGTACATAGCCTTCCACAGTCGCCTTACTCATGCGCACTGCCTTCCGCAGTACTGACTCATCTGCTACCGCCTATAGTCAGTACCATATAAACCCTCTGTAGCATAGTTAGATTCCTTAGATTTAGCAATCACATTGCTCTTTGCCTTTCCACTTCCTGCATACTCTGCCCAAACCTTGGAACGGTTTATTAAGCATAACAAGTTGCTAAATCTTGTTAGGTTCGACCAGAGCAAAGAGAGCAACTACCAGACGAGTCAAGACGTCGCGCTTCTTTCAAGATTTCACCAGTAACCCATTCAGCACGCCAGAAGCCCGACAGGAGGAGCTAAGTCCTCGAGACAGTATTGATTTTACGCTCATCCAGCAGTACATCAAATCGGAGATCTGTCGCATCCTACAGCAGGTGCTTGACAAAGAACTAGACAACGACGAGCATCGCCTCCATGGCGAGATAGCAGAGAACATCCATCTTGCTCGGCAACACCAGATCACGTGCTACAACGCCCGACAGAACGAACTCGAAAGCTTTCGCGTTCAAGAAGGACCTCAGACAGGTCGGATCACAGAGATCAGAGAGTTTATCAGTGTCCAGACAACCATTATCAGAAGATTGATTAGGACACTCGCATCGAGGCGTCCCAGAACCACATCATCACATCTTACTCGAAGCAGCAGATCTACGCCCACTTCACCACCAAAGAACAACAGACCGAGTACAACTGTTGGGCACGAAACGAGAGACTTGACCACCAACAGATGCGCAGGAACAGAGATTCCTTAGAGATTTACAGAGGAAATACTCTGAACGTTTTGCCACCGATTCCGCCGACGAGTCGCCTGACGAATTTACTTTTGACTCTGCACAGTCAGATATCAAACAGATGCCTAGAACAGGGACTCATTTTCAATCCTTACCTGTATCCCAAACCCCATCTTCATCCCAACAACCCGACCCCCGCAGAGTCTAGACATGGCAGAAGCCCCAGCAGTACAGACGATGGATACATCCAAGATCATCAAGGATCCCGGGATGTTCAAGGACAGATACACTTTTCACGAGTGGTGGAAAGCCACTAAACTATACATCAGGTTCCAAAAGAGCCTCACAGGTGATCAGATGATTCTTGCGGTACTATCCTGCATGATGGAACGGTCTGGCAGGCACTGGGCCAGTAACAAGTTAGATGCTCTTGCTGTTGACAACGAGAACATCACCTGGCTAGGCTTCTCCAATGATATCGCCACACGATTCTCCATCGCCAACAAATCGGTCACTGCCAAAGCAAGACTTGAAGTCCTGAGACAAGAGAAATGCACTGTCAACAAATTCTTGGACAAATTCGAAGAGCTCTTGAAGCTGTCAAACCTTGGCAAAGAAACTGGGAAATACATCCTAGAAAAGAACATCAACCGCAGAATCTCTGAACAAGTGGCTAGTGATGGCAAGACATACTCTGAGTATGCAAAGGAGATCCGAAACAAGGGACGACAGATGGAAGGACACGCACTGGTCATCCGAGGTGGCGGCGACATGCGCACCAGATCGCGTACCACTTATGGTGGTCAGGGCAAGGCCATGGAGATCGACAAAGCAGGAGGCGCTCCAAAGAAGAAAGATGGTCGCAAGTGTTTCAACTGTGACCAAGAAGGCCATATCGCGCGCAACTGCCGCAAGCCGAAGAAGAACTCCGGAAGGGTTAGGAAGGTGTCTGAGGAAGATGCCGAGAATGATGAAACCACAATCTTAGAAGCCGACGAGAAGGATTTTCCCGAAGGGTCTGATTAAACGACGCTAAGTCGCGACCCTTATCTATTAAACAGACTTGCTTGCCTTGTATGACTGCAGACAATAGAACCTATGTCATCCCTGCCAAGCGAGCCGCTGCGTCGACTAAGATTGTGAAGGGAGATAAACCTCCGAAAAGACGAGAGATCAGGCTGTTAGCTCAGCTCAAAACACGACGAGGACCAAAGGTCATCTGACCTGAGGTTGACAGCGGATGTGAACACACATGCATCCATCCCAGAATAGTATGCGAACAGAACCTCCCCACATGAGGAATACCGCCCATAGCAATTCTAAATGCGGATGGATCACCAAATCGACAACAGAAAGCGAACCAACTTGCCGAAGTCAAGCTGGATTTGGGAGCACATCAGGAAACTATGGAAGCAATGGTACTGGACATTGGGAGAACAGACCTGCTCTTGGGACATGACTGGTTGGTACACCACAACCACACAATCAATTGGACAACCAGCGTGGTAACATTTAACCAGTGCCCAACAACATGCCGAACCAAACACTCAGATTTCAGGATTAACCTTGATGGTCGCAAACACCGGGTTTGCATGGTTGAGGTGCACGACAAAGATGCACCCAAAAAGTCGGATCAGAAATGGAAGCCTGGAGACCCTATTTTGGAAGCTGTCACTCCCACACCACCTCCCACAACCAAATGACCCTCATATGTTGAACGATTTGCTCATCTCTTCGAGAAGGAGAACTTTGATAAGATCCCAAAGGAGAGGGAATGGGACCATGGTATCGAGCTTACACTGGACGCACCAAGGGAACTAGGGGGAAATACATATCCTATGACACAAAAGGAACAAGAGGAATTGGACACATTCATTGACAAGGGTCTAGCAACAGGAAAGATCTGCCCATCCAAATCCCCGTATGCCTCCCCTTGCTTCTTCATCAACAAGGGATGGCTCCAAACAATTGGTACAAGATTACCGCATGGTCAATAAATTCACGGTCAAAGACAAGTTCCCACTCCCACGAATATCCGATCTCTTGGACGTACTAAAAGATGCGGTCTACTTCAATAAAATGGACATCATGTGGGGCTATAACAACGTCCGGATTAAGGAGGGCAATGAATGGAAAGCTGCCTTCCTCACCAGTCGAGGACTGTTTGAACCATTGGTCATGTTTTTCGGTCTTTGCAACTCCCCGGGAATGTTCTCTCGAATGATGGCTAGTCTATTCCAGGACCAGATCCACCAACATATCTGTGTGATCTACATGGATGACATCGTGGTTATTGGTAAAACCAAGGAAGAACTCGCGCGAAACACGAAAGAAATCCTACAGATCCTATCGGACAATGATTTGTTCCTAAAGGAGAAGAAGTGTTTATGGGAAGTAACAAAATGTCCTATATTGGGATATGTTGTTGGTGAGGGACGTGTCAAAATTGAAACTGAGAAGGTGGATACGATCCAAAATTGGCAAGCACCCACATCAAAAAAGGAAGTTCAGAGGTTCCTTGGATTTGCTAACTTCTATCAACATTTTATTGAAGGGTACTCAAACATTGCGAAACCTCTCACCGTGCTCACAGGCGGTACAGCATTTACTTGGGGACCAACAGAGCAGCAAGCCTTTGAAGGTCTCATATGGGCAATTACATCGGCACCAGTCTTGGTATTACTGAAACCAGAGGGACAGTTCAGGGTTGAAACCAATGCATTGGGCTATGCAATTGGAGCAGTACTCTCTCAGAAGCAAGACGACAAATGGCACCCCATCGCATTCTTGTCACGGACCATGCCCGCGGCCAAACAGAATTACGAGATATATGACAAGGAACTCCTGGCGGTCATGGAAGCATTGAAAGATTGGAGACACTATCTGCTTGAAGCCAGGGAACGTTTCGAGATCTTGACCAATCACAAGAACCAGGAATATTTCCGTTGTCCTCAGGACCTGAATCAACGACAGCGACGCTGGAAAATGAAGTTACAAGACTATGACTTTGAATTACTGCATGTGCCCGGCAAGACCAATGTGAAAGCGGACATCCTGTCGCACTTACCCTGGTATGAAGCGGAACTCGAACCACAAGACAGTGACCAAATGCTCAAGGAGGGACTATTCTTGAAATGGTTGGAATCAGTCACAACCATCGAAAATCTGTGGATCGCACGCATCAAGGGTTCAAATCGCATGGAGACAGAAGTAGCCCAGGGTCTAAAGAAGAATCCTCATTGGTATCAACAGGAAAACAGCATCACATATGCAGGCGAACGAGTCTATGTTCCACCAGACCCACAACTGCGTCAAGAACTGATGTTTGAATCACATGATGCACCAGTGGCTGGACATCCAGGACAATATCGGACACATGAACTCCTCACTCGTACCTACTGGTGGCCTACTATCCTGCATGACATGAAGAAGTACGTAAAGGGTTGTGACACCTGTCAACGCAACAAGATCAACAGACAGAAACGACACACTCCGCTACATCCCCATGCAGCACCAAGACACCCATGGGAAGACATAGGAATCGACGTCATGGGACCGATACCAGAGTCCGATGGAAAGAATGTGATTTTGGTCATCACAGATAGACATTCGAAGATGCTCCATCTCATTCCGACAACCGTGGAACTATCGGCTGAAGGATTAGCCAAGATCTATCGGGATCCCCAAGAAGATCATCAGCGATAGGGGACCACAGTTCGCTGCGAAATTCATGGAGATACTCTGCCGCATGCTAGGGATCAAAAGGAACCTGTCCACCACATACCATCCACAGACTGATGGACAGGCCGAGCGATCACATCAGGAAACGGAAGCGTTCTTACAGAACTTTGTCAACCATCTACAGGATGATTGGGCTGAGTGGATCGCAATCGCAGAGTTCCAGTACAATAACAAAGAACATCAGGCCACGAAGCACACCCCGTTCTACCTCAACTACGGTTTACATCCTTGGAAGGGAGAACTCGTGTTAGAAGATACCAACCCGGCTGCCAACGACTTCTTGAAAAAACTCAAACAGGCACGAGAAGAAGCCAATGCAGCACTGAAACAAGCACAACATCAGATGAAGAAGACAGTTGATACACGGCGAAGTCCGTCTCGGAACTACCGCATCGGGGACAAGGTGTGGCTGGAAGGGACTAACATCAGGACCGATCGCCCCTCAAAGAAACTTGATGCACTCTGACATGGACCATTCAAAGTCCTAGAGAAGAAAGGAGCTAGCACGTACCTTCTTGATCTTTCGAAGACTTGGAAGATGATTCACCCTGTGTTCAACGAGACCCTGTTGTCACCATATGAAACTCCGAAGTACGCCATCCAGAAAAAGAAACCAGCCCCTGATCCAATCATCGTCGAAGGACGAGAAGAGTACCATGTATCTACGATCCTAGACTCTCAAAAGTTCCACGGAAAGATCCAGTACCTCGTCCAGTGGGAAGGATATGGCCCAGAAGAGAACACATGGGAACCTCGAGCTAATGTTCAGAACGCTCAGGATTTGATCCGTGATTTCCATCGGCAGAACCTGTCTCGTCCACGATAAAAGACAGCTCTCAGAATCCATGACAAGTATTGACCTCATCAGTCAACCACACACCAAGTTCCCCGCTCTAGTCTTTTCCCTGCCCAATATAGCCACCCCATTCTTCTTTTATCTCTCAACCATCCTCACTGCCATGTCAAACACCATCGTTACCTCCACCTCCACCACCGACATCAACCCCGCCATTGCCGCCCTTACTGTATGAACGAAGCGCTCTCCATGAGAGACCAAATCCATGCCCTCGAAACTTCCCTCGCCGACCTCCTTCATCGCCAGATGAATATCCGACTTCATTCATTGTCCAATCTCCCCGTCGCCCCGACTCCCGAAGAGAAACAAATTCTCGGGAACTACACCAGCACCCTTGTCATCGAAAATCGACATATTCGGCTGGCCATCAAAGGCCTTGAACTCGCCGTAGCCATCAATGAGGAGTTGATATATGATTGGAGCCTCAAGGAGAGTCCGAACTGGTCCGATCCCGGCAACAACGAGGGATGGGGACAGTGACTCTGTGAGGACACAGAGCTTGGAGAGGGGAACATGTTATGGACTCTACGGTATGAGGACCATGTCATATCTTTTACTTATCGGCCTGACTCGGCGCCCTCTTACGAACTTATTATGTCTAATGTCTACTTTCGCAACCTTCAATTCCCAGTCTGACTCACTACATTACTTTGTCATCCCCTTTAGTATACTTTGCTCCCACGCTGACTCGCTTCCCACAGTCAGCTTACTCATTCTACATACTGTAGCCTTCCGCAGTCGCCTTACTCATGTGCACTGCCTTTCCTTGCCTCATGGCATAATTTTCTTCAGCCCTTCCGATGGCTGAGATTTCTTCAACAGTTTCCTGCATGCTGTTCTGCCATCTTCCTTGCTGAAACAATTGTTGTATAATTGACTCCCGGGCATTTCTCTCTAGTAAGGAAATCCCATGATGATCCTCAATGTTCCCTTTGATCGCCAGTGTTCCAAACTGCGTGATTCAATTGTCTGTCTTCATCTGGTTCTGTTTGAACCCCTCAATCTTTGCTCTGGCCCATTCCACTTTGGTGGTAGGGCAAAACCTCATGGTGATCTCATAGATCAAGTTTCGATACGTTGGCCAATCATTCGATTCCATGCATTGGGTGAGTTGTGTCTTCCCATATGTTCCTGCAATCGGTCCATCTAATCAGGACCAGACTGCGATACAGATTTTGTCATCCCCATGTAACAAATCTCGATTTACTCGGATCCACATGAGCATTTTCGCCCACCACCCCAAAAACAGGGGTCGGGATCCATTATATTTGCTGGGATCTGCGGCTATTTCAATTCTTCTGCCTGGTCGGGGAGGAGGTGGTGCAATGGGGGGGTCGTGATGTTCAGGGAGTTTGGGGGCTTCGTCCTGAAGATCTTGATTGTCCATGTTGGTGTTCTGACAGGGGGGAGTGTTTTGGTTTGAACAGTAGTACCTTACGTCGGGCGTGCGACCCTGTTCTGATGCTTAGGTGAAAAAAAAAAATCTGAAAAGAAAACCCAAAGAATGAGCTGTCTACCCAGGCAGTCAGGATGCCCAAATGGAGGAAGATCTGGGAAAGATGAAGTCCACTCAGTCAACACCCCTATGCGTGCTGGACTGGTCAAATTGAGCTGTCAAGGAGTCAGGGCTTGGAACACCTGTTGCGAACTAGATGTGTACAGTCTTCTCTTCCAAACCATCACACATGCCAGCAACTTCCCCAAAGGTTAGATGTGTCGGCCTTTGGTCACCTTGACACGGGATGGGCTCAACATTTCCCTATGTGTCTCAAACGGCAACGCTAGTTATAGTGGGTGCACCAAGCATTTCTCTTCTTATCCCTGAAGTCCGGGAGGTCCCCCTTAATGCTAGGGTCCGCGTATAG
This sequence comes from Entoloma clypeatum, assembly GCA_963565915.1. Taxonomy (NCBI): domain Eukaryota; kingdom Fungi; phylum Basidiomycota; class Agaricomycetes; order Agaricales; family Entolomataceae; genus Entoloma; species Entoloma clypeatum. The sequence goes on from OY751492.1 coordinate 4,597,717, forward strand.
ATATGTACTTTTGACGAAAAAGCACGAAACGGTGAAGTTGAAATGGAGGACAGGGAAGTGAGTTTGGGCAGGTGAGTTTAGAGCTTGTTCTTCTGTTGAGGCGACGCTAAGTCAAACGATGTCGCGAGCCCAAACTTAGGAACTTAGAGTGAGGAACGTGGAAAGATGAAGAAGGGGCTGTATTGCCAAGAGACCCAGCAGGAATCTCAAGAGAACAAGCTATTGAATACAAGTGAAAGTACCCTACTTATATATGTAAATACCATGAGGCTGCATTGAGGCAGCGTCATGCTGCGTGACTCTGGATCCTTCGCATCCTGCTGCATGATAATGATAAGATGTCCTCATGTACGATATGATATAGATAAGATAAGATCAAAATAAGATAAGATAAAGTGAAAAGTGAAAATACGATCATAACACATAGTTGGTAACAAGAAGAGAATCAGGCAATGTAATAAGCTGGTAAATCTTTAGAACAATTCACATTGTGGGATTAGAGCCATACCTGACAATCCAAGGAGTAATCTTTGTTTTTATCAAACCATGTATCTCTGTGCAGCGCAGGCCATTCAAATAACCAGAATTTTGTTCCGTCGACCATGAGAAAACCATCTCGCCACTCAGCACAAGCCTGATCCTCAACCCATGCCTTCGCAGCCTCCTTTTCATCACAAGTTGGTAGATGGATAGCTTCATCATGTAAACCAAGAAGTGCCATCATGATGCAGTTTGTGCAGTTGCCAACTGTCCCAGCACAGACTCCAGCCCAATGTCCGATGGCTTCTGGGCTTGCGGCATTGCCATAGTGGCTGGCATGCATGAGAAATACAGAGAGCTGGATTTTGACAGGGGTCTGGGGGATATGGGAGTTGTTGTGGAATATGGGGTCATCTTGGATCTTCAAAAGGATGCCATCGAACGTGGCTGGGTCCATCCGAACCTTCTGTTGATAGTTGTCCACATTGCCGCTATGCCAAAGGTCAAGGAGGTGGATTTGAGATGCTTGATGAACTTCTGGATGGATAGAGTCCAGAACACGGGTCCGAAGCAATGAGATTTTGGAAAAAACAGATGTGTAATAGATATCTTCGAGCTCGGACAGGCATACAGAGGATGATGCCAGTGATTTGGCATCATCAGAGGATAAAGAGGATACAGTGCTCACACTGGACAGCAAGGAGATGGCCGAGCTGCTTGAGCTGCTTTCATATCCACAGATGAAGGGTGCAACCTCCCTCTGAATGTCTTGGAGGTAGCATTGGAGTCTTGCACACTTGACAGAGTGGTCAAGGTCATCCAGGGTGTCAAGGAGCTGCGACGGAGCGGGACGGCGGACATACCAGTGGGGCCTTCAACAACAACAACAGTCACCAAGAGTTGAAACAGAGTTTCAACTCGCTGATCATCTGCCGGGGGTCTTGGATGCCTGTTAGTGTTCATTTCGCAGCTCATTTCCCAAAATATTCAGGAGGGGGGTCTCAAAGTTGCCCATTTTGGGCTCATGTCAGATCTCATGCTGAATTTGGTTTGTGAGAGATCTCCCGCAAAAAAAATACAAATGGCAGCTGGCATGACACACGAAATGGACTCGGCAGGTCCAACTTTGAAAGACCCTATTTCTACAGGTGTTGATTTAACTGGGGTGTCTGGGTCTTTGGTCTGGGTGCAGCAACAGCAACAGCTGGCTGTTATGCTTAACAAAC